>JAFJYG010000059.1:0-108323 GCA_017366145.1 Cadophora sp. M221 | reverse complement strand
GCTGTGTATAAGAGACAGGGTGGGGAGAGGATTGCTATGAATAGGGTGCTGTTGAGGCAGGCGCAGGTTATTGGTTATGTGAGTATATTTATCCCTCCTTCTTTTTTCTTCGTCTTTTTCTCTTGGCCGAAGCATGAATGCGGTTTGGTCGAGTTCGATATGTTTGGTTGGGTGCTTGTAGACGCTGACGTTTATAATGCGAATAGCGGTATGGCGAGACGGATCGTATTGATCCCGCGGAAACAGCTCAGATCTGGCGGGAGTTGAAACCTTTATGGGAGGAGGGTAAGTTCAAGCCTACTGTATATGATGTGGAGTATAGAGGGTTAGAGAGTGTAGTGCGTGCTATGAGGGATTTGGAGTCGAGGAAGGTGTGGGGAAAGGCTGTGATTGTTATGGATCATGGAGATCGTCCTAAGCTTTGAACTTTGGTGGAGTTGGAGATGGGATTGGATTGTTTGTGGAATGGAACGGGGGTGAGATTTGATACTTGTTGGTGTTTACAAGTGGTAGAGTAGAGGTTTGAACTTGGAGGTGGATTTAAGCGAGTCCAACTCATATTGAACAGGCTTGAATGCCACAAACTGGTTCACGACGCCTGAGACAAACTGACTGAAATATCACACCTGATTTCAAAGGTGTATATATGTATTCGCGAAACGTCCTCATGTAATTCTATTATTTGTACATGGTATTCCATTAGAGAAACAATCGAAAGCCGATGCATGTATTCCTTCAAAAGGCTCCAGCCCCAAACCCATTATGACATGTCCCAGAACGCCAAATGATCCCTTTCTCATCTCAATCATTCATTGTTGCTGTACTTTGTGATCACATCGATGACTCTACGCCTCGTGGCTGGCTTATCGAATACTTGAGCATGATCCAAGTTCTTGAACCAGAGCACGTCGATGCCAGTGCCTCTCCACGGTCTGGATTTCCACTCTTCTTCATCAAAGTCCGTATCATCACTCTCGCCCTCACTGTGGTCTTCCGCTTCGGTACCTTCACCCCCGCTCAGACTTGCACTGGATCGGTCGCCGTCGTCTCGACCCTCGAAATCTACCAGAACACCGGTAGTTTTTCCATTCCCATTCGCGTGCCCATTCGTAGTCTTCGGCTCCTCACTCAGATATCTCCCAACGGCTTCCGTGTTGACAATCAAATCTTTGCCGCCCAAACTAACAGTGATTCGTCTCCCTTGCATATCTTTCTTCCATATGACGTTCTCATTCCAGAAGAAGTGTCGACTGAGAGTATGGCTGACTCCCATGTCCATGCTTGCGAAATAATAGAGCTGGTGTTCATTTGCCTTCTTCGGTTGCCGGCGCGTGAAGTTATATGCCACATCTGGTAAATGAAGTAGGATTGTGACAGGGTCTATCAAAACCACTGGCCCAATGAGCGCAGATGTTGATGGCTCTTTGAGCAAGTGAGTTGTGATCACGGATCCATATGAGTGAGTTACTAAGACATATTTCTTCCCTGGTGAAAGGTGCTCCAATAGAATCTGTTCGATCTCTGCACACATCTCTGTGCGACTCAAAGCAGAATGGGTGATTCTGAAAGAAACCGGCATGACTTCTATTGCAATGATTCCAACCTGCTCATCTGGGTCCGCCGATTCCAAGCCAGCAGTGGAGTTTAGTTCGCTTAGAAAGTTGGTGTAGGGGTAAAGTCCGATTCCGATGCCATGTATGAACACAACTGGAAGCTTCGTTTTCGAGGTATGCGGGCGGTGCCAGTATGTGGTATGCTTCGCAGGGGATCGGTACTTTGTAAGGAGAGTCTGTGGCCGGAAAGGGAAGAGAATGAGGAATCGAGACAAGCCTGTGCGATGGAAGTGGAAGCCATGGTAGAGAAGCTTCATGTAGGTCAAGAAGTCAACAAATCCAACACACTAGGACGAATGGTTAGCTAGTTGAAGACGACTTCACCAGGGGCAACTTACGAAATACCACACCAAGCTCCGATGAAGCATATCTACCCGGTCGAGCGTCAAGCGCAAGCACTCTGCCTTTCCTCTCCCTTCCTCTATTGGCTTCCCAATCAAGTCCTGCAGACCATCAACATACTCCTCCAATTCCTCATTATCGTCGCCTGGCGGACCGCCGCGATTGAAGAATGCCCACAGCAGAAATTCCTTGACATTCTCCCGCTTTATGTCCTTCAAGTCCGCCCCAAGAAACCACTTCTGCAGGTATCCTTCGGCATCCGCAAGATTGTCATTGCATTGCGCAAAAAGCTCCCTCCTTTCATCGCGTGTCGGCGCAGGCGGGTGGATTGCTTCGCGTTGAAGGTAGAATCTGTATGGCAGGTAGACGAAGAGGAAGAATATGGATTCCGCAACAGCTACACTCTTGATGATGAGCGGGACTGGGGATGTTATTGCGGTCTTCAATCCATACAGCGCAATCACCACGGCGCAATAGAGCAGGCAGATGGGTGCAAGGTAGTGCAAGCCTATGATGCAGAATCGTATGAAAAGGTATTCCGCTCTCGAAGTTCCGATCATGGTGGCTTCGGTGGATGGACGGGGAGAGAGGAAAAGGTTGAGGGCGCCAGGTTGGAGAAGACCTTGACTCTGCTCTTGTACTGCGATGATTCAGCCTTCACGATGATGAATCGCATGTGGAGACGCGGCATAACATGGGAAATGGCATGAGATGGAAGAGAAGAGAGAACGGGAGGGGGGTTTCCCAACAGTTTTTCGGCAGTCGGTGAGGATTGATGGAGACTAGGTAGGTGGATGGAAATATGGCAAAGAAATATTGTATGGGCATTATTGCTTTAAGGATGCCGAAAGACAGGACTTTCACATGCACATGCCAAATACCGTATATCCAAACATCGCAGACCCTGCATGAATGGATGGAATGGTTGGGATTCTCTAGAACTGAGAGCGTCCTATTATTCGGCATCTGATATGAATGGAGTTGCCTGATGTTTCGCGTCGTGTCCTGGTGATGAAGCGCAGTGTGTGCAGGTGGGCTTTCTTTCATGTGCCACTCATTGAACCAGTCAGGGCTGCCTCGGCTGGTTCAGAACCTGAAGGCTTAAGGCTCATCAACGTCACTGACCAGGACCCTGCATAAATAGTGCATAGCACAAGCCTGAATTGCTTAAAACATAATTTTTATTATGCCGGGGTTTTACCGGTCGATGCCTGAGCTGCTGCTGCACTAAACTGACAAGCGAGATTTTTCACCTCATCATCCTGAACACAAACACCAAGCAAGACTGGCGAGGGCATCGAAGAATTCCAACAGTAAGCGATATTCAGCCCATCAAATGTCGGAGGGGCCACCATAGATGCTCGCATGTACAGGGAATTGTATTGAATTGTGTTGAATCTATCAGCATTCACCACATTGCCTTAACACACCAAGGAAATATTCTGAGCTTCTGTGGAACCTAGCCTGGTGGCCATCAATGTACTGGCGATCGACCTCTCTTGGACATCGCAACCTCTCTTGATTCACAGGAATCTGGCAATATCCATTCTATTCATCTCGGTCAAGTTGGGACATCCAGCAAATGGCGCTCAGGGTTGGTTGCTCAACTCTGCTCTATACAACACAACTAACATCTCCTAGCATGACCATATTTTGAATCCAGTCACAGCCCTTGGATTCTATGTCGCAGAATCTGGGTCTACTGTGGTTTTGGCCGGCGAAGGGTCCTTCTTGAAAGTATTCGACGCAGAAACGAACACGTTACTTTCAGCCCGGGAAATTTTCGACAGCCAAACTATTCATGGCATCGCTATCCGAGAGGCTGTCGATCTTGAAAATGCTCTGCAAGTTGCGATATGGGGTGGGTCGTCCTTGCTGTTACTACAGAAGAATGACCTTGAGAGCCTGCTATGCCACCACGTGAGCAGCATTGCCTCCACTGTCACTGCGGTATCCGACTGGATTCTCGATGTTGCCATATCTCCGTATGATGACAGTTGCGTCCTGATCACTGCACACAATACTGTTCTTCAAGCAAGGCATATCAAGGACAAGAAAGAGGCCAAGGTAGAGACCCTATCATCTCCTTCCAGATCTATTCTATACTCTGCAGATCTGGTTTGGGAATCTCACACTCAAATACTTGTAGCCGCTGGCACAGTATTTGGTGAGATTATCGTCTGGAATTGCTCTACGGCTGGGGAAAGTCAAGTGATGTACACATTCTCCGGACATGAGGGATCCATATTCGGTGTCGAAATTTCTTGCCCCATCGGTCACCCGAATGGCACTGTCGGCCGCTTACTTGCAAGTTGCAGTGACGATCGCACAATCCGTGTCTGGGATCTCGCAAAGTCTCTGGATACGGTCACAGACAGCACGAGTTTGATACGGGAGACTGGGTTCGGCGAGAATGACGAGTCGGACACTCCAGAAGTGGCCAGCAGATGCATTGCCACAGTTATGGGCCATGCTTCTAGGATATGGAGCGTCAAATTCGTCACTGGCGAGACACAACATCCAAGTTATTCCTCCATAAGCGTTCTCTCATTTGGTGAAGACTCAACATCACAGCATTGGTCTCTAGATTTCGAGAACAGCAATGTCCATACAGACAGCAGTTCTAATTTGGCACGCCCCAAGGACAAGAGGGTGCTCGCATCTGGTAGATTGGCGAAGCTGAACCAATTAAACATGTTCACATTTCACAGCGGGAAGCATATTTGGGCAACTGCAATTTTTCGACCCACGAAAACGAGCTGTCTACTCGTCACTGGTGGAGCGGACGGAAAGATCTCCATGTACACTTTGGGTACAAGTGCAGTTCTCTCGTCAACGCCAGTGGAGGTCAACCCGAAAGAAGCATCAGCCGTGTCTACAATAAAATCCCACCAACCTCTTCAATCCTTCGCCTGGGCCCTTGAAGAAATGTTCTCAATGTTTCTACCGACTGCCTCGACCCAAGACCTTGCCCTTGAAGAGCCGAATTCACAGCCAGCTTTGGCTGAAGACGTCCCTTCTGAGACGACCGCGATAAATAGCAAGCCGCCGAAAAGCAAGAAGCCGAAAAAGATTGTCAAGGATGGGTTTAATCGATATGCTTTTGCATCTGATAACCAGGTCATTGCTACAACTAACTTCGGCCGAGTTTTGATCGGAGATATCAATGCACTTCAAGTCGTCTGGAGCGAGGCATTCTTACCAGATACATTCCGCTATGACCTGAAAAATTATACTGTGCTAGAGGGGCTTCCAGAGATCGGAATCGCCTTCTTGGCAGGGTCAAATGGCACAATATTTGCTTACCAGAACGGACAGCTGCTCCAAGCAGTTGGGAAGGTAGAAGGTAAAGTCGCTGACATGTTCAGGATGTTCAACTCCCAAACGAGCTCCTACGAGCTGATAGTCACGACTTTATCAAGCCCAGTCGCTACTGTATTTCAAGTTGGTTACTCAATTGTTGCAGCTCTTCAACTGTTGGGCTTGGGTTCTTGCAATCTTCCTGATAAATTCGTGGTCACGAGTGCTGGCAGGGTCAACGGCGTGCTAGTTCTGGGTTCAAGGTCCGGATTGCTGGCTTTCTACCAGACGGAAAAGAGTGCAAGTCTCATCAACATCTGGATACCACCGAAGGATTCGGTCTCAGATGCTATTGCCACTATTCTCCCTTTGCCAGTAGCAAGCTCGGTTTCACTAGACGTTGGCCATTTCTTGACGACGGAACGCACTGGGTGTTATTCAGTATTCTCCTGCTCGACCGCTGGCAATACGATTGAACCTGCCACAGACATAACCGTGCGTCGTGTGCATCACAGCAAGCTCCCGTTTGGGCCAATGATCGAAGCGGCGTGGTTTCAAGACGGAGAGCTATTTTTCTATGGATTTAAAAGCAAAAGCTTTGTCGTCTGGAACGAAAGCAAACACTACGAGGTATCGAATGTTGATTGCGGCGGTGCGCATCGAAGCTATGCATTCTCGCCCTCAAGATCATCGAGCGGTGGCCATTTCGTCTACACTAAAGCATCAAAACTTTACCTTCATTCACAACGCAATCCATCTCATGTCATTTTGAAGCAGGGTGGTCATGGTCGGGAGATCAAAGCCGCCGCCGTTTCACCAGATGGCGATTTGATTGCAACGGGTGCAGAGGACACAGCTATTCGCATCTGGCGCTACAAGAATGCGGACTCGGCCCCAAACTCTCATTTCGATTGCTTGTCCATTATTGAAAAACACACCACTGGGATTCAGCATCTCCAATGGCATGGATCAAAATATCTCTTCAGTAGTGGAGGGAATGAAGAGTTCTTCGTCTGGGCGATTCGGTCAATTCCAGACTTTGGAATCGGCGTCGTCTGCGAGGCATCATATCCTGACAGGAGTGCGGATGGAGATCTGAGAATCATGAGTTTAGATGTGACTAATCTACCTTCGAGTTCTGAGGATGGGGATCGTTTGCTCATCAGTCTGGCATTCTCGGATTCTACGATTCGGACCTATGCTTACTCCGCAACTATCGGGTTCGATCTACTTGCCGTAGGGAGATACACTTCATCATGCTTGACTCAACTTCGACATATCCAGATTCTAGCCGGGTACATCTACTTCCTCACTGCCGCGACAGATGGCAACATCACCCTATGGAAGGGAAACGTCTCGAATAGCGAATCTTTCGGCATTCAAGGCTCTACAAAACACACCATCCTATCAACTATCAAGACCCATCAAAGCACTGTCAAGACTCTCGATGTGACGGTAACTCGCTCTCATTTTGCGGTCGTTACAGGTGGCGACGACAACGCTCTTGCTGTGTCTATCTACCCACTCGATTATCTCCAAGACCCACAACTTGCTCCTAGGATTTTTGTCTTGAGATCAGCACATTCTGCAGCCATCACTGGTCTCTCCATTGTGCTTGGTGCGGACGAATCTACATTCGGTATCATTACATCAGGTAATGATCAGAGAGTGAAGAGTTGGCAGGCGCGGCTGCATCTCGGAACAGACTCAGCTCCAAATCGGTTACCAGAGTTAGACATCTCGCAGTCTGGGGATGTCTTTACTTCAGTGGCAGATGTTGGAGATGTTTCTATATTGAGCACTGGTGAAGGAGGTTCAACTAAAGCATTGATTGTAGGAAATGGGATGGATCTTTGGGATATCTCGAAAATGGCAACATAGTAGCCTTGAAGGAATTAATCTCTGGTTTGGATGGAAGCTTAGCGGTGTGGGTTCATCGCCTCACAGGATAAATCCAAAGATTCGTCATACGAGTCGACCTGCTCCACTGCGTCATCATTTTTAATTAGCAGTTGCCAACTCATCTCTTGACTCTTATTTTGGGGATATCTCATCCTCAGCGAATTCATGAAGTTTTTGCCTTCACGACGAGTAGATTACTGAAGCTTGACTACACAGGAACGCCACCCCGTCGACCCCGTCCCTTATCTGAGCTAATGGGCACACCTAAGCAAAACTCATCCTTACTGCTTCGAGTCAAGAATCATTCGCAACGACCCTAACTAAAACACGTGTCTTAATTCATATGCACCTCGCAAGATCAATACGCTAAGCGAGTACGGTCGTACTGTATTCGCCTTTCCATCCATATTTCTTCCCTGGGGACGTTACAACACACGTTTCAAAGCATCACCCATGACATCAAGGCCCTGCAGACATCCAATGGTGAGGAGTACATTCAACGATGACCGGGTTGGAAAATTGCACGGGCATAAGTAATCCACACTAGGATTTATTATGGTACGACAATATCGCTCGAATTGGATACATTTCCGTATTCTTATTCTTATTCTTATTTTCTTCGTTTGCTCGGTGTCTTTGTGGCTTATGATAAATGTACGATTATGCTCTGTTCTGTGAGGTGGTGGTTGTGAGAGGATATAGAGATTGGCCGCTTCTCCTTTCAAGCTTGGTCAGAGCAGAAACTCCTCTCGAATTCCCGCCGATATATTACAACAGCAAGTTAAATTCCAATACATTAGATCTCAAACATAATTTGCTCACACTAAAGACCTTCTGGAAAGGCACTGCTACTAATAATGACCTACCTCACTTTTCTCACTTCAGGCAATCTACCTACAATAGGTCTAGCCTTTTCTCTACTTGTAAGTCAAGACCACCTCTGTCCTGCTCAACCTCGACGCTCATTGATCATTCAGTACATCCTTTACCTGGGCGCAACAGTCATCTACAACCTCTACTTCCACCCACTTGCCAAATTTCCTGGGCCAGCCTCACGAACAGGAGTTCACGCTGGCGACTATTGGCAGCTCTACAAGGGGAGTCATCCCCAGAGTGTCAAGGAACTCCACGACAAGTATGGAGATGTTGTCAGGATCCGGCCGGACACTTTGACGTTCAATAGTGCCGCTGCATGGAAAGGTAAACCACAGAACTTGAATCCACCCTTGCGGATTTGTCGCTCACACTTTCTTAGATATTTACGGAACCCGTCCAGGAAAGAGTCAGCTGCAGAAAGATCCTCAGTTCTACGCCATCACAGGAAACACGGGAGCTGATATCATTTGTGAGTTTGCTTTACCAACAACCAAGCTCCGCATGAAACGTATGATTTGGCTGACTGACTTCCACACGTAGTCTCCGGCGATGAAGACCACGCACGCATGCGCAAACTCCTATCCCACGCCTTCTCCGACTCCGCTCTCCGGCAACAAGAAGACCTCCTCACGCCGTACTTCAATCTCCTCATTTCCCGTCTAAAATCACAAATCAACGGCCCAGACGGTGGGAAAGTCGACATCAAAAACTGGTACAACTTCCTCACATTCGACATCATCGGCGACATGTCGTTCGGGGAATCCTTCCACGCCCTAGAATCGGGCGAGTACCATAAATGGATGGCGAATTTGTTTGATGGGATTAAATATGGGAGACTCATGGCTATTGCGTCGTTTTATCAGCCGGCTAGGATGATTCTGAATTTGATTGTGAGGTTTGCTCCTGCTATTGCGGCGGCTAGAAGGGAGCATTTGTCGTTCTGTAGGGGCAAGACGGAGAGGAGGTTGGATATGGATACTGATCGGAAGGACTTCATGTCCTATGTAAGTATGCTCCTGACCCGAAGTCTCTACGATTAAAATTTTAGACTACTAACCATGCTTGGTAGATCCTCCGCCACAACGATGAGAAGGGAATGAGTAGGCAAGAGTTGATGAAGAATTCCGAATTGCTCATCATCGCAGGGTCGGAGACTACAGCAACGCTCCTTAGCGGATTAACATACTTCCTCCTCAAAACACCACACGCATACGCCAAAGTCCAAGAAGAAGTCCGCTCGGCATTTAAATCTGCAAAAGAGATCACATTGACCTCGACGGGCCAACTACCCTATCTTCAAGCATGTCTCGAAGAAGCACTGCGAATATATCCGCCAGTGCCTCTTGCGCTACCGCGACGGACACAGCCCGAGGGAGCTATGATTAGCGGGTACTTCGTCCCTGGAAATGTAAGATTAAGATATTACTTACCTACTTCCAACAAGTATCTCGTCTGGTGTTTGCTTGAACTTCATGCTGATATTTCTCAAATAGACTTCAGTAGCAGTCGCTCAACTCGCAACATACCACTCCTCAACCAACTTCCACGATCCCGAACGTTTCGCTCCTGAACGCTGGCTTCCTAACCCACCCGAGGAGTTTAGCAAAGACGTCAAAGAGGCGCTGAATCCTTTCTCGACTGGGCCTAGGAATTGTATTGGCAAGAAGTATGTTCTTTCCTACTTTTCTTTCTTTTTTTTGTTTCTCTACTCTTGTCTTCTGCTCGCCGAGGTTTCAAGACATGGTGGCTGACGAGTATTCTAACTAGCCTTGCATATAACGAGATGCGCTCAGTAGTGGCGCGTATGCTATGGCACTTTGATATGAAGCTATGTGAGGACTCTCAGAGTTGGGCCGATAACCAGTTGGTTTATTTCTTGTGGGAGAAACCGGCGCTGAATATTGTACTTTCGCATCGTGCGGATTTGTGTTAGATTTCTTTGGGATGAGCTTGGAGTTGGTTTTGCAAGATAGAACTTTGAAGTTATACCACATAAGTCAGACTCAACTCTTTTTATCGCTGGCTCCGTTTTAGTGTTTGGACGTGAGCAATTGCCGCTTTAATCTGAGCGGAGGGTAAGCATTCCTGAGCATGCCTGAATACGACCGGAGCTCGGCTTGAGTAGCATCACACAATCAGCCTGAGCATGCACTGAGACGCTATTTTAGCTCCTGAAGAGGCTCGTTCTAATTCTTTCCTTCAGCTTGTCTTTAAGCACAGATCCTATTTTGGTTCCGTTGCGATTAACTCGTTATATTATTGGAAAACAAACTATTATATCATTTCTTAATGTATAATAAATTGTTTTATATTAATTATTTATATTTAAATTATTATATAAAAACTTGTTAATTAATAACTCATTATATAACTACTTATTATATAATAATATAACGATCGTAATATTTGCTTGATGCAAACACTAAGTGCGTTGTGTTAATTTCAAATGATTAAGAAGTAGGTGTATTACGTACGTTAACAAATAATTATTAAGTATAAATAAAAATACTATTTGAAGTTAAACACAATTGTTACGGCGTTGATCACATGATGCTTAACGTATGCCGAACTAGTGTTTCACGCTAGTAATGGTTTTGTTGAGTTGAGAGCTCTCTTTGTATTTTTACTCTTTATTTATTGTCTTAAGAATATCTTAATATTACTTGTTCAAAGTGCAATCGTGTCACGATCGCTATGTTTACTCAATGCAAACACTAGGTGCGCGGGTTAATCTTGGATAATTAAGAAGTAGATGTATTATGTACAATTAAAGATAGTAATTAAGTATAAGTAAAGATATTATTTTAAGTTAAGCACAAAGCTCTTATCTAATAGCAAACATGCTAGTCTTATATAAAACCCTTTATGCTACGAATCTCCTTGAATTATTATAATCCCTTGGGATTTGAATCACTATGAATTACTACAAGCCGTTGTGATTCATCACGTGATTTAGTTCTTGTCTTAGCTTCTTTGTGCAGCAAAGCTGCCAAGACTTAGGGCCAGGACGCACGTAATACCTTCTACTAAGTAGGTTCGTAATATTATCTCCTTTCTTGCTTAGCGTGGTTTTTACGCTTAAGTATAACAAAGAAAACGTTGTTGCGAGCTTATGGTTTTCTTTTTTTCTCATTATAACTTTTGATAGTAATAAAAAAAAGCTTAAAGCTATTGCTCTTGCTATTAAAATTATTAAAATTAGTAAAGAAATGTTTTCTTGCGATTTTTGCGTTTGAACCGGGAAGCGCTGCGTAGCGGCTGGCCTCAAGTTATTGCACTACTTCAAGTGTGTTTATTATCGCAAAACAAACTATGATTTCACAAAGAAGCTTCTCTTAGTGGGTAATTAAGTTGCATTAAAACACTAGTATTAAAAGTTGCAAAATAAAAAGAACAAAGTAATAATAAAAATTATTTGTTTAAATAAAATAAAAAAGCTTTTGAATAAGACAAAAGCGCGAATAATTGAGTTGGGTTTATTA
Organism: Cadophora sp. M221; assembly: GCA_017366145.1. Lineage (NCBI taxonomy): Eukaryota > Fungi > Ascomycota > Leotiomycetes > Helotiales > Ploettnerulaceae > Cadophora > Cadophora sp. M221. The sequence continues at coordinate 96,808 of JAFJYG010000059.1, read as the reverse complement.
ACATTAAAGGAGCTTAATGCTTTTAAGAGAGAAAAGAAGGCGGAGCTTGCTTGGTTGAAAGCTAGCGCTGCGAGCCTTGAGCAGGCCTTTGCTTTCCTTGAGTTCCTGAACGTTGATTTCGAGGCTTTTGTTGGCTTGCTTATTTCCTTTTGAGAAAGTTTGGGTTTTGTTGGTAAAAGCGTTAAAGTATCTTAAGGCAGTAGAAGTTAAATTTGGGTTTTTAAGTGTTTTTTAATTATGAGTATTTTTTTTATTTAATTAAATACTTAGTGATATTGCAAAAGTATTAATAATTAAGAATAGTCTTTACTTTATACTTAGCGTTTGAATTAATTAGTTGGATTTTTGTAACGAGAGTAACTAGTGCTTTTAGCGGTGCTAGTTTAAGAAGAAATATATGAAATACTAAGTAAATATTTATGATTTTTAAAAGTGCTAGTTAGAAATTAATTAGTTTTTTAACTTTTGCAATTTTAAATGGTTTTAGTTTTTTATAATTTAATTTATGACTTAGTTATTTAGTTGCGATATTTTTTTAAAGTAAGTAGACTTTATTTCTCTTTTTTAGCGTTGATCTCATGCTATATTTCTTATTATAGTAAATAATTAATCTGCGTGCAATAAATAAAATATCATTGGATAATTCCTTGTGCAGTTACTTTAATTCATTTCCTTAGAGCATGGCTTCTTGCGCGGTCCCTTGACTTGTAATTGATGTGTTGTATACCGTTGGGTTATACTTGTAGTTCGCGTAAAATGGCAATACTCCAATGGTTTCTTAATTTGCGCTATTGTATGCAAACTAGGCGAATAAAAGTAGTTAAATTTAGTCGTTTTGTTTATAGTTAATATAATAGTAAAAATATGTTTTTATTATTTAATTAATTTGTTTTATTTATGCATTTATTTGTAAGTAAAAGGTTGTTAACATTTTTTGTTTTATCTTAAGAAGTGCTACTAGAGTTTTCCAAAACTTCGAAGTAAAAAGCTTATTTTTATTTAAGATAACCTCGTTTAATATTTTGTAATTTGCAAAAATTATTTTAAGAAATACTTGCGCTATTTAAGGCGCGCTTTGAGTTTTTAGTATTAGTACTATGTACGCGTACTTTATGAACTTATTTGTAATTACATAAATTAAGTTGTATTTAATTCTTATAATTAAGTTTGTTAAGAGTAGTAATTTAATCACGAAGTCCAATGCAATTGACTTTCATAAGTATAATAATATTGCTAATAATTTCATAAGCTTATATAAAGTATAATAGCTTGCTTTGTTTCAAATGTATATATTGCATAATAATATTACATCCTTGATTACCTTTTTTATGCTTAAGAAGTAGTATTCCCGAGAAAGCCTTAATAGTATTTTGGCTATTTCTTGGTATTTATGAGCAAGTGCCTTATGTTATTATTTAATGAGATTTGTTTTGTTCTTAGTAAGAATATAAATTTGTTCTTAGTATAAGAGAGTTTTACTTAGGAAAAAGAAAAATCCTTCGCTTAGCTGTTTTTTTTATTTGGCTACGATTAGGTTGTTGGCGTAGCTTTTTCAGATTTTCTTAAACACCGGTCAATTAGTCGCCGCTAGCTGCTTGTAGTTAACCACTAATGAGTCGCCATTTTGCTTAAGTACAATGTGCGATTCGTGCGTTTTGTTCTTAAGATACTTTAGTTTTCGGCTAAGGGCATTGGCCTTAGCGTTTTTTGTTTTCTTAATATAAGAAATTCAAAGTTTAATTATAAAAAGTATTTTATATTACTAAACTTATTATTAATTTAGTTTCTTAGTAGTAGTAAAATAAATAAGATTTTTATAATTCATTAGGATTTATACCTTGTAAGCAGTGCCCTTAAGATAAACCCTTTACTTGCGTATTGTGTTTATAATTGCTAATAACTTCTTATTGTATATATCGTAGTTGAGTTCTGCTAGTAATAGTTTCCGCGAGTGGTATGCGATTAGTTGCTATCTTTTGTTCTTGCTAAGCTAGCTAAGTACAGCTCTAATAGCGTAGTTCAAGGAATTCGTTTTCACTTGTATTTCTTTATCGGGTGTAAAGGCAGTAAGCACTAGTTCCTTGGTAAAGGTGTTCTTTAAGGCTTTAAAAGCTTTATTGGTTTTATTTATTTAATGAAACTTCTTATTCTTGTGAATTAACTTCATAAGTGGCTTAGTGATTTCCAAGTAATCTTTAATAAATCGCTTATAAAAGTTAGCAAATTCAAGAAATAATTATACTTTCTTAACGTTTATAAGTTTAGTTTGTTTAATAATTGCTTTAATTTTTTTAAGATTTATAGCTAATTTGGTAGTAGTAATCACATAATTAAAAAACACAACTTTATTTACATAAAAATAACACTTCTTTAGTTTAAGTAGCATATATACTACCTTCAATTTTTTAAGAATAGCGATTATGTTTTTTACGTGCTACTTCTTTGTCTTGAAATAAACCAAAATATCATTTAAGTAGCAAATGCAAGTTACGTCTAAGTATTACTTTAAAATATTATTAATTAAACGTTAAAATGTGGCAAGTGCGTTAGTTAGTTTAAAGAGCATAATTGTATACTCGTAGTAACTAAAACGTATGCAAAATATTGTTTTTTCTTCTTTTTTTTTCGTCATCTTTACAAGGTTGTACGCTTTTTGCAAGTTAAGTTGAGTAAAAATAGTGGCCCCACTAAGTTTATTCCTCAGTTTCTTAGTTAGTAGCAGTGCGTATTAATCTTTCTTCGTGGCGTTGTTTAATTGCCAATAATCAATGCATATTTGTTGTTCTTCGTTCTTTTTCTTCGCAAATAAAACGTTACTTCCTTATGAGGATTTGGATTCCCTAATGAATCCCTTTGCTAAGTTCTTATTAATATATTGCTTAATTATTATTAAGTTTTTAACTAAATACTTCCTTAGTAATTAAAATATTAGCTTGATACCTTTAATTAACTTAATCTTATAATCGTAGTCCTAATGTTTCGGCAAGGCCTTCTTGCTCTTTTTCTCGTGAAATAATGCTGCAAACCGTGCGTACGTTGCTAATACGTTTTGTCTGAAACCCTCGTCTTAGTGCCTCGCCTCACCCTTAAAGGTAGCGCTAATCTCCTTGAGGCATCTTACTCTTATCTTGTTTTGAAAGCAAATTGTATAATTTCTAAATTGCACTTTTTATATTTTCCAGTTAATATTGAGGTTATGTTTCTTTATTTAAGGTAATTCTAAGATAATATTATGCTTTTTAATTTTAGTTACGTTGAATTGAATATATTTAAAGTATTTACTAATTCTTATGTGTACTTCTTTAGTTTGCATATTAATTAAACTTTGCGCAGCAAATTCTTTATTGGCAAGTATTAGCCAATACTTGTTCTTTTTAACTTTAATTAGCAATAAGTATTGAAGTACAATAGTAAAAGCTATAAAGTTCCTTTGCGCTTTAAAGTCTACTATTACTTTTAACTTTACTTTCTTAATATCAACCTTTAGTATTAAGTGTTAATTGCCCATGGCAATTAATTATTTAATCTCAAAGTACTTAAGATGTACTTAGTTAATGAAGATATTTCTTTATAACTTGTAATTTAAAGCGGTGTAAAGTACGTTAAAAATATGCTTTGCTCTCAACTTCTCTTAGTTGTTAAAATTGCATTGTTCATAATAAGTTTACAAGTTATTTATAAAATTGACTTAAATGCATATTCTCTTAAATTCGCTAATGATTTTTCATTGTAATCTTGTTTTTAGTGGGTTTTGTAAGTTAAGTACTAGTACGTATTCTCTTAAAATTACCTAAAGATGCGTATTAAGTACGCTCTTATACTTAATTTGCTTTCATTTAATTTATTAATAGTTTTAATAAACTACTTTGTAATGTTTTTCTTATTATGATTCTCTTAAGACTATGTACTTGAGTTTCTTATAAACTATTTTAGTAGTAAAGTTAGTTTATTATTAAGTATTAAGGTATGCGTTCAAATTACTCTTTTCTTGCTAAGTAACTTCTCAGATTTTGCCTTGTAATAGTCTCGCGAGTTAAGAACTAGGTGGCTCGGGCTTTAAAGTCCAAGCTATCTCTTTACTCTTAGAATTTGTTTTAGGTTCATAATAACTTAGGCTATTAATTTGAATATCTTTAAGTTTTTCTTAGGCAATTATATACTTAGTGTTACTTCCTTCGCTGCTTAGGCTTGTTGCACTAAACTCCTTGAGCTTCATGGCTCATTCAAAGGATTTTAGCGATGAGTTCTTAATATTAAGTTCTTAGAGTTCTTTTGCTAGTTATTTGATTTCCTCACTACTCAAGGCCTCTTTAAGTTGGGTATAAATGTGAGCCTTTTTTAGCTCATTTAAAGTCATATGCTTGTAAGTAGCACTAAGTTGCTTTGGCGGGGGCTCGATTGTTTCCAGGGCGTTATAGCCGCCGCGGCTTATGACATAAGATAATTGCCTCTTCTTAGCGAGACTCTCTCGCTGCTTGGAGTTTTGTTGGTGAGAGCTGGCTATGTGCCTTAGCAAGCCATATTTGAAGCATAGCTTGTCTCGTCAACGCTTGTTCATGACTTCCTTAGGTGGTTCTCCTTAGCGAGGCTTTTCCTTGCCCTTGCGATAAGTTGTATCAACCTTCTTAAAGTCGAACTATTAGTTCTTTTTTGCTTTCTTATATTATGGCCACTTGCTTTATTATTAGCCGTGGTTATTATGGCGAGGACAGCCACTGGTTTCTTTTGTCACATGACTGCGCCGGTCCTTTGCACATAAAAGGAGCTAATACTTGATTTTAGAACATTAAAAACGCAACATTAGATATATTCTATTTATTAGAACCTTTTTTCTTTCTTTCTTTGTTAATTTGTACTCTTTAGATATGTGATATCTTTAGATTTAATTGATTTATTGTTTATAAACCCTAGAATCTTTTTTAATGGCTCGCTATATGCTACCCTCTTATTGTGTGATTTATTGGGCTTTATTTCTCTCACATATTTTTGGTGATCGACGCAGGGAGTGAGTTACTACTGAAGGAGGAACTAGGTAAGTATAATAATGAGGCTCTTATGTGCTAACTCATATAAGGAGAGTTAAGAAAAACGACAAATGTCTAAACTAAGAGAGCTATTTAGTTAGTTATTTCTTAGCTCTCAAGGCAAAACGATGAATATAAAGAATGCGAACCTTTGACCTAAGGAGAATAAAAACTACCAAGAAACTAAGGAAAGTTATAAAGTGAAAGTACTTATAGTACTAAAAAATTTATTTTTCTTAAGCCATCGTTTTAATTTTATTGTTTTAAAATACAGTACTTGGCCACTTTGCACTAGTTTCCATTTTTAGCGAAGATTCTAGTGTTTTTAAACGTAACTAGTGTTATTTAAATGCTAAGAGAAGTTAAGACTCCACAGCGGAATTGAAACTAATGTATTGAAGGCTTAAGTGGAGTATAAGCGAGCTTATATTTTGAAGTGTTTATTAAGACATGAAACTTCTAGGCTGGTTTAAAGCCTGGGTGGCTTACATTGAATATTGATCTTCTTACTTTGTTTTCTTATTGTATTGCTTTTGTTGTTTTTTGTAATTTTCGCGTACAAGCCCCAAGCTTTAGGGCGTGTTTGTTTTGGTTTAGTAATTATTAGCGTTAGCTAGGGAGCACAGCCTAAACCTTTGCTAAAGGTTATTAATACTTATTTTGCTTTAGGGTAAGCGAGAGCTTGTATACTTTTTATTTTAAGAAAGGAGGTTTTTTTTATACTTCTTTGGTGATTAATGCATCGCATTCGTAGTTACTTTTTTATATTTCAATTAATAATACTATTAACTTACCTTACTATAATTCTCCTACGATAACGCACAATATTAAATAATAAAAATATTAATTATAACTATGGTAATTCTTAAATAAGTGGGTTTAGTAACATTATAATGCTCCCTAGCTTTGTTTTAATAAAAGCACCTTTTTCATTTAAACTTGAAATTACTACTAAGCCAAGTATTAACACCTTTACACTTTCTAAAGATACTACTTCTCAAACCTTTGAGACTTCTTAAAAGAGAAACAAGAGAAAGGGGAAGAGAAAGCAAGAGACTAGTAGCTCTAATTTTGTTAACCTTACAAAGCTACCTTAATACTTCGGCCCTACCTTTACTATGAACAACTCAAAGAACCTGAAAATCCATCTTAGTTAGCTTATGCTTATCGCCGGAACTCTAAATGCTTTTATTTTCAATGGAATTAATGTTAGCAACTACTTTTAAATTCTTAATTAATACTTCATAGCTTATATAATTACTAATGATTAAGTCAAAAAGAAATAGGTAGTTGAGTACGCTACTTAAGCTTATGCATGAACTATTCGAAAGCTTTCAAGCTTTAAAAAGAATAGCTATGCTAGCTTTAAGAATATTGTAATTTTGGAGTATTAGCGTGATAATACAAAGCGTCGCTTACATACTAATGGTTACCTTGATCGACTTAAGCATGACTTTAAGGCTCTTGTAAGAGATAGCAAGCTTACCCTCGAATAGTGCCGCGACTTTCTCTAAGCATTTAGAGAAGTTGTTATTAATTGTATTAATTATGACAACCTTACTAATAAATAAGCCTTTGTAAGATTCATCTTTTCTTTTTCTTAAAATCTATAAATCAAAGTTATACGAGCTGCTTTTAAGAATAGTAGTACCTTAAACGTCGATAATATAAACCCATTTGAAAAGGTTTACTTTGCTATAAAGGCTCATTTTAACTCTAAGAGGGAGCTAAGTGCTATTGCCAAAGAGCAAGGCATTACTGGCCCAGCATAAAGCAATGCTAATAGCGCTAACTTGTTTGCCGAGCGTTTTGTACCTTAACCAATGACTTATGCTATTCCGCCTCGTAGCAGTAAACTAGTACCTCAGCACTAGTTTGACTTTACTAATTATAAGAATAACTTAGCATAAGATAAGATTTCTAAGGCACTAAAGTAATAAAACAAAAAGCTATTTACATTTAATTTCCTTTTTACTTTGAAGAAAGTTATTAAAAACTTAAGTAGAGTTAATGCAAGAGATTTAGATTTTATTACTAAAAAATTAAAATACATAAGAATTCTCAGAGTAGTAGTTTGAAAAGCCTTTAATGCTAATTTCACTACTAAGATTAATATGTTTATATTCTTTAAAAAGGCTCAAGAGCAAGCTGCAATTAATTACAATGCAGTAAATTCGAGTTCCTTAGAATACAATAAATGTGCCAGGGATAATTATAATTATTACTAATACATGAATCAATATTAGCCAAGCATAAGACCTTAGGAATATTATAGTTATATAAACTAATGCTACGATTATAAGAAATGAATTGATTTTGGTATTATTCACGAAGCCGACGACATTAATTACATTTGCATTAGCTCATAGTAAAAGAGAAAGAAGTTATATCTCGTTCAGTTTCCCTTAAACGGAAGATTTAAAAGGCATTATATTTTAACGCAGGTCTTAAATACCTCGTACGACTTTAACCTTAAATATTAAGCTAAAGTAATTAAAAAACTCCTTGAAGCAAGAAAAGAAGCTGCGCTTGCTAAGAAAAAAAAAATAAAAAAACACAATTATTAACTATTCTCACTATAAATTGCATTAAGCTTATTAAAGAACTTATAAAAGACTTCAACTCAAATATTATTAGTTAATGGGATTGCACTAAATACTAATTAGTACAAATTCAAAATTTGCTGGCGTATAATACAAATAGTACTAATTTTGAAGCTATAATAGCTCCGGTCAAAACCAAGCAGTGAAAAAGAGCACTTAAATAAGAGCCGTATAAGACTTCAAATAAGCTTTAAGAGAAGATTAAGTTTTAATTTACTTATGGCAAATCAAAGGCACTTCGCGATATTGAAGAACTAATTAAGTTTGCTGATGCTATGAACATTGATAGCTTAGTAAAGACTAGAATAATATCGCAATAGATTTTAGCTTGCAATAAGTTAAAAGTCTTTAACTTGAGTATAAAAACAATAATTAATATAATACTAAAAACATTTTTTAAAATATTACTTGCTAGTAGTATAGTGAGAAAGCGATCTTCGAAATCTAAGGCATTGATAGCACTATTGGCTATTCTTAAATATGTATCTCGTTTGGTGTTTTCCCAAAGTCCTCGTATGCAAGAGGTATTAACTTGGAATAGTTACAAACTTAATAATATCTTAGATAAATTGCTTGTATAAAAGAAACTTCTTAAGAACCTTACACTAAGAAAGATTATGATTCTTATTAACTCGCCTAAAGTATTTTACTTCTTTACTAAAGCAATTAACTAACGCATGTAAAAGAAATCAATTGCTAATATAAGTACTTTAAAGTTTAAAAAATTAGAGTTAATAGTTGGGGAAAATATTATTGTGTATTAAAAACCGCTTCACGACACTTCATATACCCTTTTGAACCTTTATACTACTAATGCTTGTGTGGTTGCAAATTATAAAAGACAACTTAAGAAGATTAAATGAGAAGGCCTTTAGTTAAAGTATAAGCATTGAGAAAAGTGTATTGCAACTTATAGTTTTATCTTAAGAAATCTACTTATAATAAAGTTTAAAACTTAATAAAAATACTAGTGATTTTAATTGTTTGCATAATAAAAAGCTTTTATTAATAACTTAGTGCTATGGCTTGTACTTAGCGCTATTTTGGTTTTTAGCCTAATTCTTATAGTACTATTTAAAATTATAATACTACTTAGTAAGTACATCTTTGAGAATCTTTTGATGAAACGCACTTGCGCTTAAGAACTACTATACGCTAAAGTAGCTTTATTAGGAACAACATTTGAGACAAGAAACTTGTACTTCTCGCTAGCACCAAAGGTTGTTATCACTATGCTTGGCCAAACTAAGGTTACTAATATTAAAGCTACTTTTAACACCAAAGCCAAAGTTAGTTGCATAATACTTAAAGCAGTTACTCTTTTAGAACTTTTTATTACTAGAAGTCAAATCATAACTTTGAAAATAATCACTAAAGTAAAGTCTCGATTTATTGGTTTTGCTAATAACATTACAATTACCATAAGTAATTACGTTATTAACAATAGATTTTATATTATAAACGCTCTTAGTATGAAGATTATTCTAAGCTTTTTATTCTTTCGCAAAGCCAAAGTATTATTTCGCTACCTTAAAGATTATAATAAAGGCATTGTATTGGCTTAGTTTTGGGATTAGCAATTAAGAGACATTACCACGGTTAAAATAAATAATACTATGAAAGACGCTAAAGACGCCAAAGCTATGCGTAAGGAAAATAAGATAGGTATGATTTTTTTGAAAAAGACAAACTTTAAGAACAGCTATAAAGAAGAAAACTTCTTAAGAAAAGAGTAATTAATTGCACATCAAGCGCTACTATTAGTACCTTAGAATACTTAATTAATCTCTTATAATACAATTCTTGGCTACTAAAGCTTAGGGGTAAGCTTTTTAAAGAGGGGGACAAAGCGGTGCTAAGTAATACTAATAAAAGCGATATTGTTTTTATTAAGTACTTGGAAAAAGAGTTTTGCGTTTCGAAATTAGTACTTAATAACTTTTAGCTAAAGATAATCTTAGATATATTTTTAAAGAAGAAGTTAATTGCAAAAGTATTCTTTTTTAAAGCTTTTAAAGTTGGTTATTTAATTAAAGCCACGCTTACCTTTGAATAAACAAAGAATTATAATAACCTCTTAATTAAGAATCCCTTTTAGAATACTTAGAATATCACAGCTTAAGTTAGCACTGCATATAAATTCAAAGCCAAGAAGGTTTAATTAATTAATAAAGCTAATTTAATAAGCGATTCCTTAGAAGAGAGAGATAATTAGTATGAGAAATTAAAAGACAAAGGAACTAAGCAAGAATAGTTGGGGAAATATTAAGATTTGTTGTTATTGCGCTTCATTAGCATACCTCGCAATTCCCGATTTACGCTGGAAAAGCTAGCTAAGCTTGATGTTGGAAAGCTACTTTTGCCTGAGGAGAAAGCTCTTTTTAATGAAATGATAATTAATAAAGAAGAAGCCATAGTATTTGACTAGCTTGAGTGTAGCAGGTTTCACGAAGATATTTCTCCCCTAATTGTTATTAAAACTATTAAGCACAAAGCTTGGCAAGCTTTTAATTTTCCGCTACTATAAGCTTTAGTTTTGAAAGTTATAAAAATAATGCAAAAGCGTTTTAATAAAAGTGTTCTTAAGCTTTTTAAGGGTTTATATTAAAATACTTAGTTTTTAGTAAAAAAGAAGAAATTTGGAAAATACAAACTTATTAACTTAGTTATTATATTAAATGTTATTACACAAAGAAATGCCAATCTTTTGCTTTTAGTAAATAAGTTCTTTAAAGAATTTGCTAGTTATTATGTTGCTAGCTTTATTAATTTATATTTTGGTTATAATTAACAAACTTTTTACAAGTTTAGTTGAAACATGATTGCCTTTTATGTCCCTAATGTAGGCTTAGTTAGGAATACAACTCTTCCTTAGGGTGCTACAAACTTTATTGCTTAGTTTGTTAAAACAATTACTCGCATACTGAAGCCGCTAATTCCTAGCGTGGCTATGCTGTTCTTGGATAATATAAGAGTTAAGAGACTATACACAAACTATAACTAAGAAGAAGTTTGTCCTAAAATTCAAAGATTTGTCTTAAAGTATATTTAAAACCTTAATAAGACGCTAAAACACTTGGAAAAAGCAGGTGCTACTATTGGCCCGAAGTCTTAGTTTTATTTAAATGATATAAATATTATAAGTTACGCGTACAACTCAAAGAAAAGAGAACTTTTAGTAAAACATTTAATTAAGATTAAAAACTAAAACCTACTAAGTAACTTAATAAAAATTAAGGCATTCTTAAGTCTTATTATTTACTTTTGGATTTGAATTAAGAATTTTTAACTTATTATAAAACCATTGTATGCACTTTTAAGAAAGAGTATTAAATTTTTTTGAGACTTAAAGATTTATAATAAAGCAATGCAAACTCTTAAAAACGCGTTATACTTATTCTTAGTTTTGTGTTGAATTAATTATAGCAAAGGTATTAAAGAAATAGTTATTGGTGTTGATTTTAGTGACACAAGTTGAGGCGGTTTTCTTGGCCAAAGAGACTCTTTAACAAATAGAATACGCCTTGCAAGGTATGAAAGTGGATTTTGAAGTAAGACTAAAGTTAAGTATAATATCACTAAGCGAGAGTACAAAAATATGCTTTACATTTTAAAGAAGCTTAAGATTTGGCTTATTGGCGTGCACTTTATTATTAAAATAAATGCTAATACCTTAGTTGCTTAATTAAATGAAGCTACTTACGATTATCTTAGTGCCTTACTTATTAAATGGCTTGCTTAAATACGCCTGTTTGATTTCGAAGTTCGATATGTTAAAGGCTTAACACACGTTGTTGTCGATTAGCTCTTTAAGAGGCTAAGGCATACTAATAACACACTGGAAAAAAGTGATGCGAACGAGGATTAGATACTTTTCAAATTGGAAGCTTATGAGATTTACCTTATGAAAACATTTAACGCTAAAGAACTTATTAATTTAGAATTTGAAGAAGTAATAATAAATCCTAAATTGCGCAAACAAAATGATATTTTGCTAAACATAAAAGCAAAAGTGCAATACCTAAGAGATGAAGAGGAACTTAGCTTCTTTGATAGTTTAAGCTTTGATAAAGAAGAGCTACTTATTTTAACTAATAAATACAGCGAAAAATACTAGTAAATCGCTCAATACCTAATGATACTCAAGACTCCTAGAAATATAATTAGAAAACAATTCTAAGTCTTCAAACGTGAGGCATTAAATTATAATGTGCACAATCGCTGAATTTGAAGGCTCTCTGCAAAAGGTTCTATTATTAAGCTTATTATTAATACTAATAAAGAAAAGGAAATTATACTTTGAAGCTGCCATAACAATTCTAGTCACAAAGTGTTGGGATAGCCTTAGCTAAGAGGTGTTCCCTTGATCTAGTGACTTCCAAAGATAGTCGTTTCTCCTGGCCTAATGAAGCTTGGTTTCATCTGAACCTCCTGGTTTCGTACGAGTAATGCTCGTACGGGCTAGGGAGTTAGGGCTCGATGTATTTAAAGTAGCTTTCCCTTTCGTACGAGAGAGATACACGAAATATACTTAATCAAACTTCACTTGTTGTATTCTTTGTCACCCTGATATCAGGTATCGAACCTTGGTTAGATACCAACACAAAGAGAGAGAAAGCACCTATCACCACATTGCTACACGATACTTTTAAAAAGAACTATTTATTAATTGCATGAAATACGTTTAAATATGCAAAAATTATTAATTTTAATTAGTAAAGCGTTTTAAGAAGCCTCTCTATCTCATCTCATTAAATGAACTTATAAAAAAGTAGGCATTAAATATTACTTATATATCACCACACAAGGGAAAAGACTACCTTATTATTGCAAAAGACAATATAAGTGAATAGGTTAAAGCTAAAGCTCTTGGTACCAAAAGCGCTAAGAACATAGCTAATTTTATTTAAGAAGACATTATTTATCGCCATAGTTTGTTTTAAAGACTTATTATTAATAAAAAAATAAAAAACATGAGTAAAGTTCTTAAGCTACTTAATAAAATGAAAGTTAAGTAAATTAAGATCTCGGCATATAACGCTAAAGCCAATGGAATGATTAAACGAAGCTATGAACTTATTAAGAACGCTTTATTGAAAATAAAAGGCCGCTGAATTAATAACCTTTTCGCAATATTATTTGCTAATAGAACTACTATGCATAGTTCAATTGGTTACACACCATTTTATATGATGTACGGTAGAGAAGCGATTTTGCTTATTGAAACAAGAAACCCTACGTGGAGAATATTATTTACTAAAGAGATTTGTGACTAATTAAAGTTACTACAGCTTAGGGCCACACAATTTTAAATGAGATAAGAACACATTAATGAGGCTATATTTAGGAAGACTTAATGTCGTTAAGAGGGTAAGAAAGCCTTTGATCTTAAACATAATATACGGAAAAGACTATTTAAAAAGAAAGATTTGATGCTTCATTAAGACTTAGTACGAGAGAATAATATATCCTCAAATCAAGCACTCGACTTTAGGTGGCTAGGTCCCTACGAGATTGCTGAAACTTATACTAATAAAGACTATTACAAACTTAAGAAACTTGGCGATAATGGCCCTTGGCTTAGATAAACCTTCGCTAGTAATAAGCTCAAACTTTTTCACAAGAAAAACAACTTTATTTACAACAACAATAACGAAGTAAAAAATACTTTAAACAACAATAGTAGTATAACTTTACTACACCTTGAACTAAATATTAATATACATCGCTTTAGCGACTTCAAATTCTTAGAGAACCTTAAAGTCTTAATTGTACAGCGTATTAGAAACAACGAAATAGTAGTGAGAGTTTCTGAGCTATCTCAACAACAGCGCAGCAAATACCGAGTGGTGTCTAACTCAGAGTAAACATATACGCTTAATATTCCCCACACGCTAAAGCCGCTGATAGTACTTCGTTAGCTATATAAACCTAGCCCTGATAACTCTTACTTGCTTCTACGAGCAATTATCTTAACACAAAACTTAAAGCTAATACTTTGATGTTAAGGCTTTGGTATTGAAGAGTTGATACGAGAATGTACCCCCGGTTTTTAAAAGGGAGTACGATATGCTACCGCATATCAAAATAATTACTAAGACGATTTTATATTACTAAAAACCACGATTTAAAACACCTTAGTATTATATCACACACAAAAAAGAGCCTATGTAGCCCTAAGCAAGTTAAAGAGAACATTAGCCTCGCGCCATAAGAACACTTATTTCTCGAAGTAAAACTTAATAAGAAATTAGTGCTCTTATAAACTACTTGCCGCATGCAAATATATAATAAGTTTAGAACGAAACTACTATTATTAAGCCGGCGATATTTCAAGCGGCAAAAAGTAACTTCATTTGAATAAGCCAATTATTAGGCTTAATTCGTAAGACTAAATTTTAAAACGGCAAGTTAAACTTGTGGCTTAAGTCAGAAATTTGAGTTCAACGTATTAAATACCTTAAAGAATACAAACGCAATATACCTAAGCGCCAACTCTTAGCAATTAATAAAAAGAAAAAAAACAACGAAGCAAATTCATTATTTCCAAGACTAAGTCATAAGCATCGAGGGTTTTTAGGGCCAAGTAAATAAAACCAAGCTAATTTTGTCGTTATACGCCTCTTGAACAAAGCCATTAACCTTAATTGCGTAAAGTAAACGATGTAGCGCATAGCAATTTATGAAGGCCAATACTAAGAGCACTATTAATAAACTGGCCTTGAACTAGTAAGCAAATTGCATGATTTATGTAAAGTAGGCAGAAATCTAGGAAATCTTTTAATAAAGAATCAATAATATACTTTGAATTTAAAGCCGTGCTTTTTAAATCCTAAAGCTAATAACTCACAAGTCAATTCTACGTGCTAAAAGTCTGAGTATGCCATTGGCCGACGACTTTTAGTTATTTGAACTTTTTAAGAACCAAGTGTTAGTTGACTACCCTAATCAGCTCTATTTAAAGTCTCTCGCTTGCTAAGTTTGGGCTCCTTTTGCTTATACACCAACACTTTGCTTTTGTTAAAGTAAAAATAAGAGCTTTTGCTTGCTTTTCACTAGTGCTATTAAATAAGAGGTAATATACTTTGTAATTTAAGTGTTAACAAGAAATGATAAGTTATGAATAATATTTTAAGTATAATATAATGGTTTTTTAATTATGATAAACCTACAAAGCAAGAATGCTGCTATTTTAAGCATTATATTAATATCGCTAAAGTAATAAAGATTTTAATAACTCTCGACTTTTAGCCAGGTTTAATGAAGAGTATTGGAATTAATTAAGTCTTTGAGTAGCTTTGCAAAGCCGCCCTAAGGGTTCTCATAAAGTCTTTTTTAACACTTATTATATTATTCCAAGAAGTATCGTTAAGTAGAATAAATAAGAACAAAGTTAATACTTATAAAGCAACCGGCCAGGAGTTAAGTTAAGCTTTAGCCTTGAGACTAGCAATAAGTTCTTTAACGTTCCACCTCACTCTTTCGCCCACCCCTACCTTTCGCCCACCTCGCTTAATTCTAGCACTTTCTATTTAAGGCTTAATAACTTTATATTTCTTCAACTTTTATACATGAAACTGTAAAATTTGAATCTTCTTTTAATTTTGATTTTATAAGTACAATTTGACGATCTCCAGCTGCAATTTGAGCCTCCCAAATAGCACGTGTTGTCACAAACTTAGAATTTGGACTAGTTTGAACTTTTCTTCTTTTCTTTGGCTTCAACTGCTTCAACCTTTCTTCTAGCTCTTTAATCTTCATATTTGCCTTTTCTAATTCGTAATTCTTTTCATCAATTCTCTTTACAATTTTCCTAAAAAGCAAACGTTGCGTTGAAAGTAAATCATGTGATCCACTAGCTAAGGTACGTATTTGAAAATGCATATCTTTCCTGACTTTTAAAGTATATAATTCAACTAAAGTACTAGAAACCTCCGAAGGTAGCGTAAGTAAGTCTTGAGACTCTTGAAGAGGTTGTTTTGTCGATTGATTACTATTTTCTAATAGCAAAGGGCTTATAAGAGGCTTGGTTACAAATACCGGTTATAAACTAGTAGTTCGTTACTTAGCCTTAATATTAAAAGAGGTAAAACTCTCTTTATGTGCCTTTTGATAGCAAACGAGGAAATTGCGCTTGCCGATAAGTGTAAAATTAAGTAAAAAACTTAATTATTATAGCTCTTTTTGGTAGGCACGCTTAAGAGGAGAGAAAATCGTTAAATCCAAAGGTTGTAAAACGTGTAACGTATGTACCGATAAAAATAAAAGGTATATATTATGCTTGAGGCACTTCCAAAGGAATTCCGTAGTTTCGTGGCTCTCATGGCCGTTTAGAATAAGGAGTTTTGCTGAATAGTCACGTGGTTCGGTTTGAGGTATAAACACCTTCTTTAGCCACTTAAGAGTCGTTTTATCAGTTGTTCACTCGTTTTTTGTAGCCGTAAAGTACTAATTCTTGAATAAGGCCAATTGAGACGGAAACCACTATTGTTGGATTGTTTTTCTCTTGTAAATTACCGCCGATTTGGTAGAAAGGCTAGTTGCAGAGATACACTTGAGGATTGATGTCTAAGAGCGTGAACCTGGCTGTTTTGCTTAAACCTTACGCTTTTCGATATACTCTACAACAAATCCATTAAGGCCATAGCCTTCCATGATACCGGTTTCGTTCATATTCCATCGTTGGCTGGTTAAAATAACTTTGATAGTCGGAATCTTTAATTTTTAGAACCAAGGCCTAATAACTTTGAAACAAGCGTTATTAATACGTACAAAATCAACGTAGATTTGCTTCTTAGTCTTAAGAATAAGATTACGGGCCAAAAATTATGATATCTAGTGTTTTTCGAGTGGTAGGTGGTCCCCTTGAAGAGCTAGAAGTCTCTGGCCAAAGACCTTAATCTGCGCATGCGTAACTCCACGATCAAGAGACTCTTGAGTAAGCACCCAATTGGTCAATCGATTCTCTATTATCGTAGGTAGCCTTTGCAAGTGACTAGCGGCTTCCTGGCGTGGTAGAGCGGTTGCATTACAACTGCGAAGAGTAGACCTTGAAACACCCCACTTAATCAATGCCTTTCGCAAAGACTTGCTATTTTTAACCTCTATAAGCGCACATGCAACGTCGTACTCGGTGTACTTAGGCTTCATAATAACAATAGCTTATATTTCAAATTTTAAAAGAATTGATTAAATATTAAAAGAGTTAATAATTATTTAAGAAGGTAGGTAGGAGTGGCGGTGTGTTAAGCGAGGGTGGGCGAAAGATAGGAGTGGGCGAAAGGGTGGGGTGGGACGTTAACTCCTATTAAAGAACTGAAGTAGTTAAGAAACCTTTGCCATTTGTTACGGCTAGCCTCAGGTTGATACGACAGCTGGTTGCAAGCAACGCAGTCTCAAGTCTCTTGTAATTGAACCTAAGGTTACGCTAAGTATCGAGTAGAAAAAACGAGGGAAGAAGAGCTGCGTAGCTGGCTCTGGTTCTTGTCTTTATATATGGAGGAATCAAAGGATGCGCGCTAGTCTTGATTAGGCCTACTAGGTCGCATATGCGACATCATATGCAACATTCATCTGCCCCCCTAACCCGTGACTTTCATATCGTAACACCATTGTCGAACTATTATTCCAAGAAGCTTTAATTATTAAGTCTTTATAGCATGTTATATTATGCTTAGTTGTTTTTAAAAAGACTACTGTTAGCATTAAATACAAAGCAACTTATATATTAAGGAAGCTATTTCCGCCACACAAAGAACCAAGAACCTATTGTAGCCTCCTAGCCTTGCTTAACGCATTACGACTATTAGTTTGCTTATTTCTCTCGGCTTTCTATCATAAACCTTTGAAGTTAGCGGATCTAGTTTTTACCCCATTCAACCAACCAATTAATAAAAAACTAGCGGAATAATATCACCTATTTTTAGTAGTGTAATTTGCGCAAGTTTAACATAAACGCGTTTATGAAGGGACTTAAAAGCTACTTAGTAACTCATTTCCAAGAGAAGATTAGTACGGCGCAATACGCATATTTTAAACCCAAGAAGTGCAGTTTAATACGAGTATTAAACAAAGTTGCTTATAATTCTTATTAAGTTTACAAGCCTAAAGAAAATAAATAACATTGTTTTCTTAACTTATAAAGAGAATATAAGCATTAGTGCTATGAAGAAGTTAAACAATTTAATACTTAGCTTTAATAACATTAAGGTAAAGTCCTAAAGTTTACTTTAGTCACTTCTCAAACACAAGTTAAGGATTAAGAAGTGTGAAAGTGCTTCAAATCGCCGCAGAAAAAGTATTAGCAAGATTTGTAAATAACTAGTTAAGTACAAAGAAAAAAATAAAGCATAACTCATAGTATTAAAACGCGTTGAAACCTTTATGATGTTGTTCTTTGGTGTTAAAGCTAAAAAGTACTTAGGCTAAAATGAAGCAAATTAATTCCAATAGTACTTCTAAGATGGCTAATAATAAGAAGAACTCTTCTTAAAGGTTTACGATAAGTTAATAAAGTTTAGATAGTGCTGTAAAAAGTTAACTTATCGCGTTGAAGCGACTTAACTTCATGCTAAAGTTATTATTTGAAGATTGAGGTGTAAAAAGCTAAGAAGAAGCTGCACATAAATCAATGCAAGTGTTATATTAAAGTTATTGCTTAATAAGAAAAAGTAAGTATAAAAAGATTGTTTGCTTTTTAAGAAGCTTTATTGCGATGAAATGAAAAGAAATAGTACTTTAGTATAATAAGAAAAAAAAAGCAAAGAAGTATAACATGTTAAAGTGTAATAAAGCTAAATTAGTATAAAAAAAAAGGTATTATAGTTAGAAAGTTGAAGTTAAAAAGTTGATGGGGGGAAGCCAGCCTTATGTAGGGGGGCAAGAAGGTGCTAAGCGAGACGATTATTTACTTCAAAGGTAATAAGTTAATTATCACGAGACTTTGCATGCATTAATTGCATAGCATTTTGCTAACAATTTAAAACGCTTTAATTAGTTATTTACTTCTTTTTGGTATATATTACTCGAGGACGAGCAGAGTCTTTAAAGAAGAGGACGCATGTGGCGGGGATAGCCATTGGTTTCTTTTGTTACATAATTGCGCTGGTTCTTCGCACATAAAAGAAGCCAACATTTGATTTTAGAACATTAAGAACGCAACACCAAATATATTCTATTTATTAGAACCTTTTCTTTTCTCTTTTTTATTAATTTGTACTCTTTAAATATGTGATATCTTTAGATTTAATTAATTTGTTGTTTATAAACCTTAGAATCTCCTTTGGTGGCTCGTTACATGCTACCCTCTTGTTGTGTGGTTTATTGGGCTTTATCCCTCCCACATTATTTTCTTCAAAAGTCTTTTGTTTCTTGCAAAACTTGTAGAGTTGATTACTAATTTTAACTAATTGCTTAATTAAGTTCACAATATTAATAACTAATAAATTAATGCGCGTAAGTTTTATGCGTATTTTGTTCTTAAGTTCTTATTAATAATAACTAATTAGTAATTGCAAGTTTTATTTTGTTTTAGTAGTGTATTATTAAAACTTAATGATATAAGCTACTATACTTTTAATTTGCTTAAGCTTATACAAGTAGGTTTTTGCGGTTTTTATAACGTTAATATTCTTAAACATACAACATAGTTTCTTCTTAAACTTATTTTAACTCTTAAACATAAATTTAGTTATTACTATGATTTTACCAATATTTTTATTATTAAAGTAGTCTTAAAGAAAAGGCTAAACCCATACCAAGGCTTCCTCTCAAAGGTAAGAGGCTATCTAAAGGCAGTATGCCTCAGCCATTGGAAACTTATCGTCATTGAAATGCTAATAAAACTTAACTTGCAGCAGCCAAGTCTCCAGCTCTCAACGATTGCCGGAAAACGTATTAAGTAGTTTAACTCAAAGTGTCTCCTTAAGTTTCGTAATAGCCAATTTAAAGGCGTCAGGCATATCCTTATCATTAAGGTCTCGCCTTTTGTAAGTAAATGAGGGTATGTTAATAATACTGCCCTTAGGGCTAAGTACCTGAGTAAAGTGGGAGGTAAACATAATGTACATAAGTTAGTATTTTTAACAAAAAAATACTTAAAGTATTACAATTATTATATTTACTTAATGCAAACACTAGGTGCGCAAATTAATTTTAAATAATTAAAAAGTAAGTGTATTACGTATAATTAAAAACAGTGACTAAGTATAAGTAAAGATATTATTTTAAGTTAAGCACAAAGCTCTTATTTAATAGCAAACGTGCTAGTCTTATATAAAACTCTTCATGCTACAAATCTCCTTGAATTATTATAATCCCTTGAAATTTAAATCACTATAAATTACTATAAGCCGTTGTAATTCATCACGTGATCTAGTCCCTGTCTTGGCTTCTTTGTGCAGCAGAGCTGCCGAGCCTCAGGGCCAAGACGCACGTGATACCTCCTACCGAGTAAGTTCGTAACAAATCGTTATATTACAATAGATTCTCAATTGAGACTAAGTATCTTAGGTCCTAGGTTTATGCTTATGTTTTGTTTTAAGCTACGTTTTACGTTTCATGCTTTTACGATTATATTACGAACTTACCTTGCAGGTGTATCACGTGTGTCTTGGCCTTGAGGCTCGGCAGGCTCGCTTGCACAAAGAAGCCAAGACTCAGCAAGAAGCACGAGACTAAGGGTTATGTTGGTCCACAGGCCCCTGCAAGAATGTACTTTCTCTAAGACCAAGGATTGGGCTGGGACCAGGAGGTTATATTTCTGCCAGGCTGGTATCGGTGAGGGTTCGTATTGAGTTCGGTGGCTTTCCAAGCTCTTATATATACTAGCTATCTTCACGCTCTTTTTAATAAGACACAAATTTTACAACTCATACTTTGAACTTTATTATCATACTCGCATTGGAATATATTCACATATGCGGCGTAGTACATGAACTGGTACTGCATCAATACTAATTAGTAGCAAGCTTATATTATTAACTTTACTACAAATAAAAAAGGTTTTAAGTTATAAAGTAAAATTAATAATAAACTTTAGAGTATTTTATTGTATTTTTAATAGGGCACTTATGTAAAGGCTAGATTTAACGAAATTAATTAAAATTCTTCCTTAAAACTCGCCCTAATACTTAAAGCACGTTAAGGAAGTTATAATAATATTAATACTTACTTTATAAAGATTATTAAATTAACATACTTAAATTTAAAACTTTAAACTTTTTGAGAAATATATTTAAGAACCCACTAAATTACATACAAATTGCATTTAATATAATAGCAAATACTTTAAACTGTATGCAAAAGCTAAAATTAACTTTAAAAATAATTAATAATATAACTACACTTAGGGAAACATTAAATCCTAGTTTAACTTTCACAAGAAATGCAATAGTATACTTACAAAAGTTTCGTAAGGCCTTTTGCAATAGTCATCTTAAGAAAGAATTTCTTTTTTAAGACTTTTAGGAGTATTTTAAGAGTTAAATAGCAAACAACTTTAAGATAATTAAGATTATAAAACATATATGCTGTCACGGTCGCAATGTTCACTCGATGCAAACACTAGGTGTGCGGGTTTGATCTCGGATAATTAAGAAGTAAATGTATTGCGTACAATTAAAGACAGTGACTAAGTATAAGTAAAGATACTATTTTAAGTTAAGCACAAAGCTCTTATTTAATAGCAAATGTACCAGTCTTATATAAAACCCTTCGTGCCTTTGAATTCTCTTGGATTCTTGAATTTTAAAAATTCCCTAAGATCCTAGGATTCATCACGTAACTCTTAGTCCCGTGTTTTCCTACTAGGTCTTGGCTTCTCTGTGCAGGCGAGCCTGCCGAGCCTCAGGGCCAAGACGCACGTAATACGCCTACGAGTTAGGTCCGTAATACTATCCCCTTTCTTGCCTAGCGTGGTCCCCACGCTTAAGTATACCAAAGGAAATATCGACGACAGCTCATGGCCGTCTTTTTCTTTCATCATGCCATTCGACTTGAATAAGAAAATCCGCGAACGCCTACTCCTTGCTCGCAAAATCGAAACCTTTGAAATCAAAACTATGCCTTGTTTATTGTGCGAGAAGACCGGGAAAACGTGTATCGTGTCTTCTACGGGTGCCTCGACTCGTTGCTTGGAGTGCGCTCGTCTTGGAAAGAAATGTGATGTTGAGATGCTTGCAATAGGCGACTGGGAAGCTCTAGAAAGAGCTGAACAAAAGTTGGAGGAGGAAGAGCGTGCTGCGCGTGCTGCGGAGCGCAGGGCCCGTGAGCAGTACGCGGAGGCCATGCTTGCGGCCAAAGGTCGTCTGGACCGCCTTGCGCGCCAGCGCAAGTTCCTAAAGAAACGGGGGGCCGAAATGCTCCACCGTGGTTTGAAGAGTATGAATGAGCTAGAAGAGGCTGAGGCGCGTGAGGCCGCTGAGAGAGACAAGGAAGCTTCCGTTGTTTGCCCGCCTACGCCGCCGTCCACTAATAATTTTTTCGTTTTCCCTTTGTTTAACGAGGCGTTGCCAAACTTTGGGGATACTACTTTCTAAGCTTCTATTGGTTTCGCCAATAGTAATTAGTAAGTAGCTTAAAGCAGTGGAAGTTAAATTTAAGTTCCTAAGTGTTTTCCAATTATAAGTACTCTTTTTATTTAATTAAGTATTTAATAATACCACGAAAATATTAATAATTAAAAATAATCTTTACTTTGTATTTAGCGTTTAAGTTAATTAATTGGATTTTTATGATAAAAGCAATTAGTGCTTTTAGTAATATTAGTTTAAGAAGAAATATATAAAATACCAAATAAATATTTATAGTCTTTAAAAGTACTAATTGAAAATTAACTAGTCTTTTGATTTTTGCAATTTTAAATAGTCTTAGCTTTTTATGATTTAATTTGTAACTTAATTGTTTAATTGCAATATTCTTTTTAAGTAGGTAAACCTTATTCCCCTTCTTTAGCATTAGTCTCATGCTATGCTTCTTATTATAGTAAATAGTTAATCTACGTGCAATAAATAAAATATCATTAAATAGTTTCTTATGCAATTGCTTTAATTCATCTCCTTAAAGTATAACTTCTTGCGCGGTCCCTTGACTCGCAATTAGTGTGTTGTATACCATTGGGTTATACTTGTAGTTCGCGTAAAACGGCGATACTCCAATGGTTTCCTAATTTGCGCTATTATATGCAAACTAAGCAAGTAAAAGTAATTGCACCTAATCGTCTTATTTGTAGTTAACATAATAACAAAAATACATTTTCATTATTTAATTAATTTGTTTTGTTTGTGCATTTATTTGCAAGTAAAAGGCTATTAACATTTTTTGCTTTATCTTAAGAAGTGCTACCAAGGTTTTCCAAAACTTCGAGGTAAAAAGCTTATTTTTATTTAAAATAACCTCATTTAGTATTTTGTAATTCGCGAAAATTATCCTAAGAAATACCTGCGCCATCTAAGGCGCGCTTTGGGTTCCTAGTACCAGTACCATGTACGCGTACTTCGTGAACTTATTTATAATCACACAAATTAAGTCGTATTTAATTCCTATGATTGAGTTTATTAAGAGCAGTAACTTAACTACGAAGTCTAATGCAATTAACTTTTATAAGCGTGATGATATTGCTAGCGACTTTATAAGCTTATATAAAGCATAGTAGTTTACCTTATTTTAAATACATGTATTGCATAATAATACTATGTTCTTAACTACCTTTCTTATACCTGAGAAATAATATTCTCAAGAGAGCCTTAATAGCGTCTTAGCTATCTCCTAGTGTTTATAAGCAAGTGCCTTATGTTGTTGTTTAACGAGGCTAGCCTTGTTCTTAGTAAGAACATAAATTTGTTTTTAATATAAAAAAGTCCCACCTAGGGAAAAGAAAAATTCTTCGCTTAGTTGTTTTTTTTATTTGGCTACAACTAAGTCATTGGCATATTTCTTTCAAATCTTTTTGAACACTAGCTAGCTAGTTGCCGCTAGCTACCTGTAGTTAACTACTAATAAGTTGCTATTTTTTTTGAGTACAGTGTGCAATTCATGTGTTTTATTTCCAAGATACTTTGGTTTTTGGCTAAGAGCATTGGCCCTAGTATTTTCCGTTTTCTTAACATAAGAAATTTAAAGCTTAATTATAAAAAGTATTTTATACTACTAAACTTATCATTAGTTTAGTTTCTTAGTAGTAGTAAAGTAAATAAGATTTTTATAGTTCGTTAAAATTTATACCTTATAAGCAGCGCCCTTAAGATAAATCTTTTACTTGCGTACTATATTTATAATTACTAGCAACTTTTTATTATATATATTATAATTAAGTTTCACTAGTAATAATTTCCGCAAGTGATATGCAACTAGTTGCTATCTTCCGTCCTCGCCGAGCTGGCTGAGTACAGCTCCAATAGCGTAGTTCAAAGAATCCATTTCCACTTGTATTTCTTTGTTAAGTGTAAAGGCAATAAGCACTAGTTTTCTAGTAAAGGCGTTCTTTAGAGCCTTAAAAGCTTGATTAGTTTCTTTCATCCAGTGAAACTCCTTGTCCTTATAAGTCAACTTTATAAGTGGCTCGGCGATCTTTAAGTAGCTTTTAATAAATTGCTTATAAAAGTTGGCAAATCCTAAAAATAATTATACTTTCTTAATGTTTATAGGTTTAGTTTATTCAACGATTACTTTAATCTTTTTAAAATTCATAGCTAATTTGGTGGTGATAACCACATAGCTAAGAAATACGACCTTGTTTACATGGAAATAGCATTTCTCTGGTTTAAAGAGCATATATACTGCCTCTAGTTTCTTAAGGATAGTGATCACGTCCTTTACGTACTGCTTCTCTGTCTTGGAATAAACCAAAATGTTATTTAAGTAGCAAATGCAAATTACGTCCAAGTATTGCCTTAAAATATTATTAATTAAACGTTAAAATGTAGTAAGTGCATTAATTAGTTCAAAAGACATAATCGTGTACTTGTAATAATCAAAACGTATGCGAAATGCTATTTTTTGTTCTTCCTTCTTAGCCATCCTCACAAGGTTGTACGCTTCTTGCAAGTTTAATTAAGTAAAGATATTAGCTTCGCTAAGTTTATCCCTCAACTCCTTGGCTAATAGTAGTGCGTATTAATTCTTCTTAGTAGCGTTATTTAATTGTTTATAGTCGATGCACATTCTTTATTTGCTATTCTTTTTTTTCGCAAAAAAAATATTAAATCCCCACGAGAATTTAAACTCTTAAATAAAGCCCTTAGCTACATTCTCATTAATGTATTGCTTAATTATTATTAAGTTCATTATTAAATATTCTTATAATAATTAAAAGATTGGCTTAGTACCATCGACCAACTTGATCCTATGATCGTAGTCCTAATGTTTTGGCAAGGCTTTCTCGCCTTTTTCCTCGTGGAATAGTACCGCAAACTGTGCGTACACTGCTAGTACGTCTCGTTTTGAACCCTGTCTTTGGTGTTCCGTTTCGTTCTTAGAGGTGGCACTAACCTCTTAAAGGCGTCTTACTTAGGCCTTATTTTAAAAGCAAATTATACAATTATCAAACTGCACTTATAGTATATTTTAGTTAATATTGAAGTTATGTTTCTTCATTTATAACAATCTTAGGATAATATTATGCTTTTTAATCTTCGTAACGTCAAATTGAATATACTTGAAGTATTCGCCAATCCTCATGTGAACTAGCTTTATCTGCATATTAATTAAGCCTTGCGCAGCAAGTCCTTCGTTAGCGAATACTAGCTTGTACTCGTTTGCTTTGACTTCAATTAGTAATAAGTGTTAAAGTACAACAATAAGAGCTATGAAGTTCCCTTGTGCCCTAGAGTCCATTATTGCCTTAAGCTTTACTTCCTTAATATTAACTTCCAATATTAAATATTAGTCGCTCATAGCGGTTAGCTATTTAGCTTCAAAGTACTCGTAATGTACGTGGCTAGTGAGAACATTTCTTCATAATTTCCATTTGGGCGTAGTGCAAAGAATATTATAGATATGCATAGTCCTCAACTCTTCTTAGCCGTCTAAGCCGTAGTACTCGTAGTAGCTGCGTAGCTTATTGGCAGTGTTAACCCACATGCGTGTTCTTCTCCCTTTTACTAAGATCTCCCACCATAACCCTACTTCTAATTGGTACGGCACATTAAGTACTAGTACATATTCTCTTGAAATTACTTAAAGGTATATGCTTAGCACGCCTTTATACTTAATTTACTTTTAACAAATTCATTAATAGT
Organism: Cadophora sp. M221; assembly: GCA_017366145.1. Lineage (NCBI taxonomy): Eukaryota > Fungi > Ascomycota > Leotiomycetes > Helotiales > Ploettnerulaceae > Cadophora > Cadophora sp. M221. Next base: position 70,945 of record JAFJYG010000059.1, on the reverse strand, counting down.
TTTAATAAACTACCTTATAGCATTTCCTCTACTAAGGTTTTTTACTTGCAATAGTGCTAAGTTTCTTATAGATTACGCGTGTAATTATATTTATTTAATAACAACTACTAAGATCTAGCGCTAGTTGGTCCTCTTGCTAAGTAACTTCTTAGATTTTACTATATAATAGTCTCGTAAGTTAAGAACTAGGTGGCCCAGGCTTTAAAGTCCAGGTTACCCCCTTATTCTTAAAGTTTGTCTTAAGCTTCCAATAACTTAGGCCATTAATTTGAATACCCTCAAGTTTCTCTTGGGCGATCATATACTTGGTCACACTTCCTTCGCTGCTCACGCTCATTACGCTAGACTCCTCGGGCTTCGTGGCCTATTCGAAGGATTCTAGTGGTGAATCCTTGATGTTTAGCTCCCAAAGTTCCCCTGCTAATTGCTTAACTTCCTCACCGCTCGAGGCTTCCTCGAGTTGAGTATGTATGTAAGCCTTCTCTAGCTTGTTCAAAGTCATGTGCTAATACATAGCATTGAGTTGTTTTGAGGGTGGCGATTTGACTACTCCCGTTGTATTATAATTACCTCAAGTTATAATATTAACTTATTAATTACTATTACTTCTTGGTTTCTTCTATTAGTGAGAACTAGCCATGTGACCCAAGAAGCCACATTCAAAGCACAGCTTGTCTCGTCGACGCTAGTTCATGACTTCTTTAGGTAGCCCGCCATTGCATGGCTTCCCTTAAAATAACTTCTTTTTCTAATGCATTGCATTTAATTTCATCTCCCAAGGGTAAAAGGGCTTCTTCAATTCTTAGCCTTAATGCATATATTTTCTCAAGCGGTACTAGCCTTTTTTTTCCAAGGTTTGCTTATAATTGCAATTATTAATTTTAATAGCCATCTTAATAAGTTTCTATAAGTCGTTTAGAGTATTAAACCTAGCAATTTCATTCTTTACTTTATTCTTTAATCCCTTATAGTACTAAGCCTTAAGTGCTTCGTTGTTTCAACTAATTTAATTGGCGTACTACTAAAAGAAAGCAGTGTAAGCAGTAGTCGCGCCATTTTGCTTAAGGTTCTAAATTTGATGTTTTGCGGTTTATTTCTAGTTAATATCGCCAAAGACGCGGTTAATGTGTTCCTTAAATTCCTTAAAGGTTTGAAAGATCTTCTTAAACTCAAAGGTTATTGCTCGTGAGACTTTTCCCTTAGAGGTTTTGTTCTTAATATAGTTGATTAAGAAGGTCTTAATCTAATGGAATACTGCCCCTTTAAGAAAGAACGCTGCTCATAAGACTTAATCGATTTTAGTGGCGAACTGGTGACCATTAAACCCTATGTAGAGTTTAACTTAAGTTAAATAAGCTCTAAGCTTGTGTTAATTCCCGTGATAGTTGTCAAGTACTGCGAGCTTTAAAACAAGCTTGTAATCAAAGGTAGTTGGTAAAGGCACAACTACCAATGCCTCTGTAAATGCAAATCCTTTAGTAAACATGTTGTACGTAAGTTGATACTTTTAATAAGAGAGTGCTCAAAGTATCACGATCGCAATATTCACTTAATGCAAACACTAAGTGTGCGAATTTAATCTCAAATAATTAAAAAGTAAATGTATTACGTACAATTAAAAGCAATAACTAAGTATAAGTAAAAATACTATTTTAAGTTAAGCACAAAGCTCTTATTTAATAGTAAATGTGCTAGTTTTATATAAAACTCTTCGTGCTTTTAAATCCTCCTAAATCCTTGGATCTCAAAGATCTCCTAGGATCCTAAGATTCATCACGTAATCCTCAGTCTCGTGTTTTCCTACTGGGTCTTGGCTTCTCTGTGCAGGCGAGCCTGCCGAGCCTCAGGGCCAAGACGCACGTGATACTCCTACGAGTTAGGTCCGTAACACATGCCTTAGGAACAACCTACAAGCATTAAGTATATTTGTACAACGAGCAAAGGGAATAAGAACGGCAAATGCTTTAGCAAAGGCAGTGCAAGCTAAGAAGAATATATAGCCAAGAAACTAAGTAAAAATGCAAATTCAAAATTACCTCAAATTAGTACTAAATAATATTCGTAACTTATTTTCCCGCCCACTACTACCAATTTTACCAACACTTTAAAATATTTGGTTCTCAATGTCTTTATAATACTAGCCAAAGGTGACTATTTATTTCATGAAGAAAAACACTTCTTTGAAAGAAGCAAAAACAAAGCTTATAAAAATAATTTAGTTATTAAAATCACTAAGAACTTCCCTTACTAAGGGAAATAAAGCTAAGAATTTATATAATATAATCTTACTTATAGCTTTAAAGAAGAAGTTTTTATTTACTTTTAAGAGAAATTCCCTTAGTAATCCCCACTTATAAAAATTAAATAATTATGCGCTGCCAAATCTTACTTTAACATTAGTAGTACACTCACGAAACGGGTTATTACTACCATTTAAAAATCCTAAAACTATCGAACTATCTACAAAGCCAACTCAACAATCATAATATATTATAAATCTATTAACCTTAGACTAAGTAAAATTATTAGTAAATCTTATTAAAATGTACACCAAGAAGCTTTAGTACAATAAAAGCAAAAATCACTTAAATAAAAAACTTCACATCTTTACCAACTTATATTAGCAAGCATTAGTTAAAACCACAATTTAAAACTAAGCCTTTTTATTAATGCTATAAAATAAAGCCAATTCCTATTACTATTAGTACCTTTAGAACAAGGGATACTTATTTAATAAGCTTGTTAAGGCAACTCATGGCCATTTTAAAACTAAGAAAAAAGCCAATAAGTTCCTTAGCCGGTGATTTAGTATGACTTTTTTATTGTTTTAAGAAAAGCCTTACTAAAAAGAAAAGTTACTATTAACTTAGTTAGAGAACTTTAAGAAAAAGTTGCAAAGCATTTAATTGGGCCTAAAAAACAATAATATGCAAAATAATAAAACGCTTTGTAACAAGCTTATGCAAGAAGTATTAAAAAACTTACTCTTTAAAATGGCTTTATTTAAGGCACCTCCTACTTTCCCTACGTTAATAAATAATCTTTAAGTTGCTATTAGTATTGAAACCGCTTATGAGTTGAAATCACGAAGGCACACCGGATTTGATTCAAATTACCACTAATCTTATGCCACTAAAAGAGCAGCATACTACTTTAATTGCAAAATGAAATTTTTAAATAAAAATAAGCGTGGAAACAAATTCTAGCTTAGGCTAAGCTATATAAGTTGTATCATTTGCAAGAAAACTAATTATTATAGTAATTATTACTTTAAAAAGAAACAAATAGTATTTAAGGCCAGGTACTTTGTGGTGCGCAAAGCCAAAGGAATAAAGGCTACGAATAAAACCTTTAAGAGCTACTTAGCTTATGCTAAGGAAATAAATCTTAATTTAAATTAAAACCAAATTACATTTAAATATTATTTAAAAGATCACAAGAATACAAATTTAAATACTTTAATAAATATTAAAGGCTTATTAAAGAATTTCAATAATAATAAAAGCAAAAGAATTGCAAACTTCACAATTATATTTACAATAAGTAACGCGCGGTACAATGCGCGAGAAGTTATGAAGCAACTTAAGGAGAGGAAAACTATACACATTTTAAAAAGTAAGATTAAAAAGCCTACTCTTAGCAGCGCTTACACTACGCAATAAACAAACCGATTTTTCTAAGGCTTACTAATTAACATAGGGGCATCAAATAAGAACACTAGAAAACTCAACTAGTTGTAAGCACTGCAGCGAATTTAGAATGTTAAGTTTAACATTAGCTAAGCGGGCCAAAGCCAAATCACATTTGAAGCCAATTCGCAACTATCCCTAGGAGTCGCTATAGTTAATACCCCAGCTAAAGAAATAAACTTTCAAATTGTAAATGCAAATATCTTATTTTTAATTTGCTTATAGCAACTAAATGCGCTAAATGCGTACTATAACAACCTACGCAATATCTTAATTTAAAGCAATAAAAAGCACTTAATTATGTAAAAGCATAAGCATTCATAGCTTCTTTTAAATTAATATTATTAATTACTAAACACTTTTATAAGAATAATAAATGCGTACTACTTAACTAAATCAAAGATACGTTGGCTTTATAAGCATTTTAAATACCCTTTGGTAAGACGTTTATAATACCTATTAAATCAAACTAGTTATAAGCATAATTCGAAAATCATATTAAAAATCAAGGAAATGTGTAAGCACTACTAGAAATACGCAAACGCTTCGCACAAATTTCGCTTTAAGCTAAAAAACAATATAAACTTTAATCATACGATTTATATTAATATAGTAATGTTTGGTGAGCGATACGCACTTCATATTATAAATAAAGCAATTGGTTTTAATGCGGCAAAACTACTTCAAAAGATACCCGGTTCGGCGACAGCTTGGGCCACTTTCAACGCATTCAAGTCAGCATAGTTAAACACATATTTTGGGCCGCTTAACTTCGTAGTATATGACTATAAAACCAACTTTAATTCGAAGAAATTTCGAAGTGCCCTTAGATTTGTAAGCAATACTCCTAAGCTAATACCAGTAAAAGCATATCATTTAATTAGTAAAGTAAAGCGCTATTATTAACTACTTCGCTGTGCCTATGAAATTATTACTAAAGAGCATCTTAAATTAGGTAACGAGGAGAGACTGCAAATGGCAGTCAAAGCAATGAACGACACAGCTGGCCCTAATGGGCTAATTCCTACATTGCTTGTATTTGAAGCATACCTCAGGTTGACGAAACTAAACCCCCCAAATCCATTAGTTAAGCAAAAAGCGGCTATAATTAAGAAAGCTATAAAAAAAGTGCAAAAAGTCAATGCTACTTGCAAGATTAATAATGCGTTAGCTACTTAAAACAACCTTAAAACTACTTATATTTATAATCTTTATATTATAAACTTAGTTTTAGTACATTAAGAAGGCAAAGGGTAAACAAGACCTTACGATTTCTTAGGCATAGAGGGCAAATTATGCCAAGTTAATATAGAAAATAAACAAGTACAAATATTTAAATTAATAATAATTTGCTTCTTTAAAACAAACACCTTTAATATTAAATAATAAAAAGAAAACTTACTAAAGGATATTCATAAGAATTATTTAAAACCCTTAGTTAAAAACCTTACTAAAATAACACCAAATTCACTTTAAATTATTATTAAAATTTTATATATAAAATACATTTTAAACTTACTAATTATTAATAATAATTATAATATCAAAGTATTTTTAACTAAGAAGAAAACTAAGAATTAAAAGCTATTAATTAAACTTTATGCTAAGAAAAAGATTACAATACTAAAATTATTATTTTAGTAGTTTCAAAGGACGAAATACGAAGTACTTATTAAGAGGGGTGTTTTTATGCCTATTCATAAGAACGACCTTAAAGTAAAAGACCATCACATCTTCAAGTTAAAAATAATAAACGAAATTAAAGGCAAGAAGACATTAGCCCCATACGAGAAGTCAAGACTAGTAATCCAATGCTTTAACAACAAAAGAAAGAAAGAGATTTTAACTTAATTTTCAATAATCTAATGATTTAGTCAGCGGTTGCTTATATTTTTGACCGCTGCCGTTAAGCATTTTAATCGCCTCCAAAACCAGTCCAAATCCCAGTTGGCTATTAGGGATATTACTCAGGCTTATATTTAGGCGGAAACGAGGCTTCTTTAAAACATTTTTACATAGCCACTAAAAGAAATCACAAGAGATTTTTCTCTTAGCATAGTATTCATAGTAGTACTACTATTATATAATATACTTGAGTTTGAAAATCATTGGTTTAACACATATTATAAACATCATGTGAAAAACTTACAAATGAAGACTTCAACATACAACCTATACTTACTAATTAGCATCAAAGAAAGCCATGAATTTGAAGTTGTAAATATGCAAATGAATAATACTTTAATTTTAAGAAATAAGAACTTCTTAACAAGAAAGCAAAATAAGATCATTAAGGCCGGTTTTTTAACAAAGCTAATACAAGTACTACTTCTTATTAAAACTATTATATTTAATAAGTATATTATTACTATAAACAAAAATAACCTTTATATGTCTTAGAAAAGGTAAAAAGCAAAGCTAAAGCTGATTAACGCAAGGAAGAAGAATTATAAGAAGAACTATAAGAAGCAATGTGCTCGTGAAGCTTATTTTGTTACCATTTGTCAGCCAAAAGCAACTTTTAACCTTTTAATTACAGCGCAGTACTAGGATTTAACGGAAAATAACATCAAAGCCTTAAACTTACGTTTGAAATAGCAAATAAACAACATAAATAAAAGTCTTTATTATATCTTAGTAGACTTACGCTTTGCAAAGGTCTACGTGTTTATTAACGATTTTTTGACTAATAATAAAGACCTAAGTTTATAGATAAGTTTCGTATTAGTAATTAGCACCAAAACAAAGGGAAATGCGCAATTCATCGTCTTTAGTAACATCGTGCATACCAGCTTCACCAAATGCAAAAGAGTTACTTATGCCGTGCTAGCGTTAAAGCTATATGCCATAATAACTGGCATTAATATACTAATCTTTATTACTACTATTATAAATATAGTAATAAGCAAGCTTAGTATCTCATATCTACTAACTATTATTTGCACGAATTCTTTATTGCTTTATAAGTGTATCGTTAAGCTTGGCACAACAAAGAAGAAGCGCTTAATAATTAATATTATGGCAATTCGTTAATTATACGAGCGCAGAAAACTAACGAAGATTTAATGAATTAATAGTGCTTGCAATCCTACTAATGCTATAACAAAAGCTACCCCTAACAAAGCTCTTCAAAAGTTTATTAATACAAATACGCTTACTATTAAAATAAAAAGTTAAGTTTAAAGACTAATTGAAGCCAATTTGGCCTAGTAATAAAAGAGTTTTCGAAACTTGTATTTCATTTATTTATTTCTTTATAATACTTATTTTATTACGTTTATCACTTGCAATTTTTTTTAAGTACAATGCAAGGGCAGCAACAATTATGATTCATTCTTAAAATCCCTTTAATTTAAAGCATCAATAAGCGGCCTTGCAATAACACCCCAATAGGAACAAACTGCCGGTTTCACTATAAGGAATTACTCTCGCATAGCAGTATGAAGAGAGTATCGCCACGAAGAGCCGCTACGAAGCCAGTTCAAAACAGGGCCGAATACCTTACGAATAAATGTTTGGGAGACTATTCTCTTTCCCCGCGCCATCCTGGCGACTTCGGCGGAGACGCTTGGTGAGTGGTTCCTTCTCACTATTAATCTCTTCTCTACCGCGCTTGGCGGCAGCCAAAGAGGCGATGGTAAGAAGCTAGTTCAAAACCAGCACCGTTTCCTTAGTTACATATTAGCCAAAAGAATAAAGCTTCGCAAAGGCAAAAGAAAATAAGGAAATAACATAAAAAAAACAAAAGAAACCTATTGTAATTGCACTAGCTAAGCCAGCGATTTCTCGGCGCATAACACAAGTTTTCTTCAATAAAACCAACAACAACTCCTCAGAATTCTTAAGTGCACTAGTAGCAGCAACCATTAACGTCAAGTCAATTAATTTAGCGGCAGTAACAATAGCTTCTTCATTTTTAACTGCGATCGCAGCAACTAGGCGAAGGTACTCTTCTTAAACAAACCAAGGGATTTATTACATAAGATTAACCGGTAACTTAAAGAGGTTTTGCTAATAATTTGAATGCAATTTAAACAAGGAAAAGAAATGAGAATTACTTACTAAGTTGCACCGAGACTTCTTCTTCGCGCAATATGCGCACTTCTTGCTCTTTGGGTTATTAAAAAAGCAATTATAAGATAAAATCTTTGCACGAAGCTAAAAGCATTAAATGCAGTATTAATAATATGCAACATTAAGGGCTCTTATGAGAATAAGTGCAAGCATTAATACGATTAATACACCGCTATGCCGCTAAACTACTACCAAAGTGTATACTTGCTTTTAAGTTGGTTATTTGATTTGATATAGTTTATTGTAATTTATTAGTTTAGGGCTATGTTAAGTTAAGTAAGGCAATTTCAAAAGAGGCGTATATGTACGATGTATGTGTATATTGGCAAAAGAAAAGAAAACCTCAGTTTCAAGGAAGTCTTACACATATATATACTTAACTTATAAACAATATCAAGCTTAGAGAATATTATTAACAGCTTTCGCTTAGCTATTCTAGTATCCCTCGCTAAAGCTCTACGTATTGTCGCACAACGGCGAGCCTTAATTAATATCAACACGAATATACAAAACATTCTTATACTATTATACTTATTTTAATACCTTTTTAAATCACTTTTAGGCTGGAGTTATATTGCAAGCACTTAATTATTCTTTGGGTTTTAGCACTTAATTATTTTTTTAATTTATTTATTTATTTCTTATTTGATTCTTTATTTACTTGCTTTTACTATGTTGAAATATGTCTTTTCAAAAGAAGTTTTGCTTGTATTAGTCCACAAGCTTTTGCAAAAACGTACTTTCTCTAAGACCAAGAATTAGGCTGAGACCAAGAGGTTATATCCCTGCCAGGCTAGTATCAATAAGGGTTTGTACTAAGTTTAGTGGCTTTTCAAGCCCCTATATATACTAGCTATCTTCACGCTCTCTTTAATAGAACACAGATTTTACAACTCATACTTTGAACTTTGTCATCATACTTGTATTGGAATATATTCACACATGCGGCGTGGTACATGAACCGGTACTGCACCGACAGGTTACGTAATGAATTTTAGGATCTTAAGGATTTAAGAATTCATAAATTTTTAAGATTTTAAGATTCTAAAGATCTCATAGCATAAAGGGTGTTATATAAAGTTGGCATGTTTGTTATTAGATAAAAGCTTTGTGCTTAACTTAAAATAGTATTTTTACTTATACTTAGTTATTATTTTTAATTATATATAATACACTTACTTTTTAATTATTTGAAATTAACTTGCACACTTAGTATTTGCGTTAAGTAAATATTATAATCGTATACTTTAAGTTAACAAAACTAAATGTTACGACCTCCTGAGCCTCGTATCCTAACCGAGACAAGCTCGGCATCGCTCGTAGCATCGCCTTGGCAACGCGATCATGGCGCTAGGCCTAATTGGGAGGACTTGGTCGCGAGAATGCGACATGCTGGTGTGAATAGCGCTCGACCATACTATGCCCAATCGGGAAAGGCTAGGAGGCCTCCTCATGTATTTATAGTCGAGCTCTCTCTTACAAAAAGCTCTCTTTTCCTCCTTGTCTTTTCTTCTCGATTTTGAGCGTAGCATCAGGCCCAAATACAAAGCTAGAGTCTACTCGCCGTATCAACCTCTTGCCAGTCGTAACAGTAGCTTTGCTTGCAGGTTTGCAAGAGTAGTTTAAATCTGAATAGAATTCATAACAAAAAAAGAATAAGCTTAACAAGCTTAATCGTAAGACGTAAAACGTGAAACGTGACTTAGGATATAACATAAGCATAAACGTAAACCTTAAACATGAATACTCAGCCTCAATTGAAGATTTATTATAATATAACAATTGCATTTTAAATAAGTAATATCAAAACAATAATTTTATTCTTAAAACAATAAATAAAAAGTAAAAATACAAAGAGAGTTCTCAGCTTAATAAAATCATTACTAGCGTGAAATATTAACGTTCGGCATACGTTAAGTATCATGTGATTAACGTCGTAACATATATGTTACGATTAATAAAAAGTTGATACGGCGAGTAAACTTTAGCTTTGTATTTGAGCTTGATGTTACGCTCAAAATCGAGAAGAAAAAACAAAAAGAAAAAAAAAGCTCTTTGTAAAAAAAAGCTTGAGTATAAATACATAAAAAACCCGCCTAATAAGGCCTAGCGTAGTCGAACGCTATTCACATCAATATGTTGCATACTTGTCTTTTAGTTTTTCTTATTAGGCTTAGCGCCGTCGCATAGCCAGCGATGCTACGAGCCCGTGTCGATTAGAATACGAGGCGCATCGTAGGTCGTAATACAAACTAAGTACAAGAAATATAAATATACTTCTAAGAACGGACTTAATAATTGATAACTCGACCTTAAATAGTAATTTGTTTTTCTGCGATACTAGCTAAAATGCCTAGCGCGTATACAATTCTCCAAAGGAGTGGAAAGAAACTGATGATTAAAGGGATTATCAATCGCAAAAGGTCCCCACAGTGCATGGCCATCACAATGCCAGTTTGTGACCTTTTGAAAGAACCAAAAAAATCATGTATTGAAAAATTGTCAAGCAGCTAATGGCATGCCCAAAGTGTTAACCATCTAGAAGGAACCCGTTAGGATCCATATATTATCATCTCTGCATAGAGCTTATGCCCAACTGTCATCTCGTCCGTCCTGCCCAAGCTTTACCGACTAGAGAGCACACACGGCACCCCGCACACTTTGAATACTATCGAGCTTTGTCTTGACGTTTCCGAGGCTATTATACTCGGCAGAGCTCATGCCACGCCTCGAGCTAGCAGCGTCTCGGAACTTACCACGACTGAAGCCGGCGCCTAGCAGGGTGCTGAAGACGGTCATGAAGGCATTATCTGGATCGTTGACGACGGCAAAGACAGCCATTCCAACCTCAGCACCGACTTCGATCAACCGGAGCAGGGTACGCACGCCGGTCGCGACAATACTACCACCGGTTGGGCCGATGAAGGGGATGAAGAAGAGGAAGGCCATGATCATGTTGAGGATGAACTCCTCCCGCTCTTTCTTCTCGATCTCCTTGGCCTCATCGAAGATCTTCTGCATTTGCGCAACGGCCTCCTCGACGGCGAAGGCTGGCAACGAGCCGGCGTCGACGAGATCGGACATTTCGAAGTCTTCCTCGTACTCGGCGATTATCTTCATATCGCGGTATCGATTGAGGAGGTCCCCAGTGCCGGGGAGAGCCTTCACGATGATATCCTTGGGATTATGCATCTTCGTTTTGGCAAGGTCCACCAGTGGGAAATTGTGAAAGTGAATACTATTCCAGGCTATACAATCGAGTACCTATTCATCGGGATCTCGAAGTTAGCGTAGTCTATGAGGTAACGTTTAGGAACAAGGGGCAGTGTCCTCGGAGTAGCGGTATAAAAATATGTTTCAACATAATGTTTCGCTAAAAGGGGAGATTTTGTTGCGAGAAGCGGACACTTACATCCTCACCGGCAAACTGACAACCGTTGGCGAGAGACATTTGTCGCTTGCCGAAAGTAATCCATTCTTCCTCGATACCCCATGTATCGAGAAGGTCCTTGAAGAAGCCGCCTTTGTCGGTCAGAGTGAATGTGGTATTGGGATGATTCCCTCCAAAGCCGGTGGGAGTAAATTCAACCTTTGGACATTTGTCTCTGGGCACGACCTGCTTGCCATTCTTACAGCCATTGAACCTTTCGCAACCAACGCCGCACCTAGAAGAGGTCTTTTTAGCTATTGTGTTTCTTTCAGGGAATGGGTGCTTTTGGCACGCTGAAGAGGGTGCAAAGAATAAGAATAAGGTATGAGGAGGAGGACTTACCATGCGTGCTGGCATGTATCGCAGCAGGTGACGGTCTTAGTCTCGCCGCACTTGAAGTACTTATCAACCTTGTCGGAAGCCATGAAGTTATTGAGCTGGGCAGGGATCTGTGCCTTGATGTAGCCCTCCCAGACCGAAAATTTCTTGTCGTAACCATCGTCAATGAGCTTCTTGTACTTCTGAAGTGCGCCATCAAAAACTGCGACCTGTACGTCGACGAGATACTGCTCCAAGCAGTGCGGCGGGATCGATCGGGTGCGGAAAGTCAGCTGCTCGAGCGACGTATAAGAGGCCGAGCAAGGTGTCAAATCGATAAAGATTTCATCCTCGCCATCACCATCATCATCATTACCGTCGTTGCCCGAGCCGTCCCAAAATTGCTGCAGGTCGATCGCCCAGTCAGTCGTACCCAAAAAATTGTATGAGTCGTAGAATTCGGATCTCTTCGCTTTCGTTTCATCATTCATCCAGGCCACCCATTCTGTGTTATCGTACACCATCATGTTGGAACCCTCTTTCGTCCAGAGCTTGTTGTGTTTGTTTGCACTGATGATTTCGTCAATTTCAGCGTTGGAGATGTATCCAGCCGTGTTTGTGCACCGGCCTTTGGCAGCTCCTGAATTGCGGTTGTCGCCTGTATAGAGGCAATTCTCGCCATCGCAGCCAGCCTGAGCCATCTTGTAGGAGCGTCCGTAGCTAGCCACTCCGACGAGGACTTTGTTAGAGGGAGCACCTGCTTTGGTTATCATGGAGAGCGCTTCCTTAGTCTCAGTTTCATTGACGTGTGACCGCAGACAATTGCCAGTTGGGCAGCCGGGCGAGGTCCACTTGTTGCCAGCATCCCACTGGCCGTGTAGATCATATGTCATAAAGACAATGTAATCGAGAGTTTGAGCCATCTGCTTGATGGGGAATGAGCGGAGGTACCAGTACGACGTGGGTGCTGCGAACGAGACCGACTTGGAGCTGCCGACCTCTGCCTTGATGCTGGCGAGGAGTCGGTAATAATTGAGGCCGTTGGCCGGATCGTCTGCCGGAATGTCGGGGATGTCAGGAGCTCCTGGATATTCCCAGTCCAGATCAATGCCATCCAGCTGGTGCTCATTGATAAAAGATACAATATTCCGCTTGAAAATGTCACGGTTGCCTGGCAGTGCTGCCTCTCGGAGGATCATGTAAGTGCCCGGGAGAGCACTGAAGTCCCAGCCGCCTAGAGAGACAATCTTCTTGACCCCCTGGAGGCTCTTGAAATAGGTAAACTGCTCCCTTACCAGTGGGTCCGTTATCTCAATGCGAAAGTCGCCGCGCGTAACGTTGGGGAAGGCGAAGTGTATGTGGGTGTAGGCCGATGTGTCTATCTGGCTCGCATCCATAGTTAAGCACTTGCGGTTGAAGTTCCAGCCCTCAAAGTAGCCGAGCTTGAATTTCTTTGCTGGTGCAGAGCTCTTGATAATGTCCCTGCCGCAGTTGCTTATGCAGCCGTGTTTACCAGGAGCCGCAGTGCCTGGCGCACCCGTCGTGGACTTGGAAACAATACAGAAGTCGTCGGTCAGACCACACTGACCCCAGATGTTGCAGCAAACGTTAAGTGGGCATGGATTGATTGTACTGAGGTTGGTCCCCGCGGGAGGTCGAACGGTGCCATCCATTGTCGGTCCACAAACCGCGTTCTGATCCAAACAGTATCAGTAAATGTAACATACATGTAACGGAACCAAGGAGGGGGTGAATAAGAGACATGTCCCACTTACAGAAACAATCGCAGGCATTGGTGGAGCTCCCTCGCTGAGGCACATGTTGAAATCGGGGTAGAGTAGATTGCAGCCGTTCCAACCCCATGTATTCTTGTTGAAAGACTCGAGCTCGGTTACGGTGAGCATGAGGCTGGCAGCGATCTTGGAACAGTAGTCGTCCTTCTTGGTGCGGTAAACAGCGCAATAGCCATCGGCATCCTTCTTGGGCTTCAGATCAGGCATCTTGCCCTGACTACAACAGACGTGTTGACCCTCAGCGAGTTTGGAGCAGAGGTTGGTTGCAGTATTAGCTTTCATGAAGTCATCTCCAGATATTCCCTATTGGTTGACTTCTGTTAGTCTCGCTGAACATCAATGTCGTATGGTTTGAACTTACACATTTCTTGGCAAGTGAGCCACAATCATCACCCAGCACAACTTGGCGTGTCTTGCACGTACCGTCTGTGTTTCCGGAAGGCAAGGTGTTGGGAAGGGTACCGCTGCTGCAGCAGAGACGCTCACTGAGGACGAGCGAGTTGCAAAGGTTGGCGCGATTGAAGCCTTGTAGTTGAGTCTGCGATATTCCACATCGTTGTGCCACAGCAAAGCACCCCTCATTCGCTTGCACGGTGACGAATTTGCAGTCAGCCCGAGGACGCAGTCGGGAGAAAACAGGGACATCGATATCTCGGGGAGTGGACTGACGAGGGCTCATGGTGCCGTTGGCGCTGGGTTCAGTGTTATTGGACAACAATAGCTCCTCGGCAGGAGCGGGAACCCTTAGCATGACAGTCATCCAGTCTTCGCCTGTGTCGGTGTTCGAAACGCATTTCCCATCAGCCCAAGTCTTGACTGCACCCTGGACGAATTCAAGGTTCTTGGAACTGCTGATCACGATGCCGATACTGTAATCGGCCCCACGGCCCCCGATTCCACACAGTTGTACCACGGTGCCCCTGGAGAAAGACTTTTCCTGTGAATACTTGAGAAACTTGTCCAAAACATCGCTCATCACACCATGTTGGTGTAATTCAGCGCCGACAAAAACTCCGATGACTGCCGACTGCGAGTAGCCGAAGGCCATAGCATTGTGGTTGCAAGAAGGCTTTTGAGACGCAAAGTAACTTTTGACTTGGCTGCCAGCAGACATGACATGGCCTGGCAAGAACTCGCCACCCACGCTGGGTTGGTGCATGGTTATTGAGCCTTCTTTTAGGACTTTATTGGCCGTAACGCAAAGGGATGCCTTGGTGGAATCGGGTACAAAGGCAAGCCTCATTGACTTTGAAGTATCGTAGTCTGCTGTGCATGCCCTGATAACGCTAGGCGTGGCATTGTCGCTATTATCTTTGGCCACCTGAACGGCGATGTTGAGCAGCATCGTCTCGTTACAGGAAGCCAACTGAGATGCATCCGGGAACAAGAACCAAGAATCCTCACCAGCCATGCTGCATGATATTGGGCATAAGCTGAGAGCTGCAAGAGGCTGGGCTTGCACTGCAGAGAGCCATGAGTCGAGCTCATCCTCTGTTCCCCGGACGTCGAGGTCAGAGGATGCCAAAGCTCTGGACAACACAGCCACGAGGACGTAGATAGAAGAGACCTTCATAATGGGCGGGAAGCAGGCTCGACTGCGTGTGGTAGCTTTTCTCGGGAAGAAAGAGACAAATGAGGTTTGAAATTGGTGTTGTAATTCATCTAGAAAATGGATCTTGATGAAAAACAGTGAGCATCAATGAGTGTGGGGGAAAAAGAAGTTGGAGTAATGTAAAACGAGGACAAAAAACAAACTGGCTTGTAAGTAGTTCGCAGGAAATGCTATCAAAGTATATCCAATCGAGTATGTAATCAAAAACTCGTGATCCGACTACAATTGGCAGCTAGTACCTCTTTGGTCAGCACTTAATGTGAATAAAAATTTGAAAGTCAGATAGGCAAACAAAAATTCAACGCTAGAAAAATGCACAATGCTATCTCCGGTCTTGGTTCGACTAAACCGGTGCTTTTACCCAGTAGGAAAGAGAACTGATGGTCTCCGATTGCTCCAAGAAAGAACAAAGCGGCGTAGACTCAGGCTATGTTTATCTCGCGAAAACTTCACTTCTTCCGTGGGTTTGAACCTAGTTGGGTCACGACAAGCCGCATATGCAAGTGAATGTTCCTTGCAAACTCACGGTGGGCAGGTTATGATCCATGGAGAAAGTAGGTACGCCCAAACCAAAAGACTGGGGCTGGCTCCGATGTGAAAGAACGCTCCAGCTACCAAAGAAGGAAGCGACGAATCCGGGAGTGGATCTCTTCAGGTGCTGACAACACCACACAACAACGCACTCATGAAAGAACGCTACCAAAAGAACTGATCATTCGAGCCAAGACGGTAATTTACAGCGTCGTTGTACACCTAAGCTAAGCGCTTCTCGTACTTACTGGGTCCCCTTACTGCCAAGCTATGCCCTTGTCCGTGTGGTGGTATCGAGACATAATATGCATACAGGGGTAGGATGCATAGCCAAGATTTAAGAAAATTATCGTGGCCTCTTCTGGCCTTCCTCCGGCAGCCTCAATGGGTGCTCTCGTAAACATTTATTCCGAGGCTTAATCTCACCTCGGTTTTCTATGATGGAACGCTACCTTAGCTAGGGGGGCACAATTTACCGAACGCCAAGGAATTGGCGTAAGCGAGGTAAATAAACCATTCTTCCCTATATGCCAATATCTGTGAGCATTGTTTGACCCAGTGCACATGTGCTAGAAACAATTCAATGCTTACTACCTTCTTAATTCAGATATTCACATCCGAGACGCAATGTCCATCGGTCTGACCGAACAATAGTAAATTTTCCTTCAACATCCTTGTCAAGCGAGATCATGTTGAACTTTTTCAACCATGATCAGATGAAAGCTAGTACCCACAAATCCGGAGACCCTGATAGATCATAATGTCAGACAGAGCAGGCCCCTTCTGTACCCTGCAAATTTTCTCACGAGGGAGACCCCTTCGCAAAAAAGCCACCAGTAAGGGTTAGAGAAGCCAAGAGATAAGAAATGAGTAGAGAGTCAAATTTGCCCGGCTCAATGTTGATTTAGCTGACTGCATTCTCTCGGCTAAACCTCTCTCTAGCTAAACAGCATTATCAGGTCTTCTTTGCTGAAGAGAAGACTTTAGACCACATCCATGGCTCCCTTGTGCTGAATTTCTTCAAGGCATTCGTCCTTCATCCTTCGTCCTGCTTCAGGTTCTTCCTTCGTCAGCTTGTGGCATTCATACTACCTCATATCGGCATCATGAAGATCTCTTTCATCGTCACGCTTTCCGTCCTCGTCACAGCCGCATGCGCTGGCGGATACCAAGGCTGCCTCGAGAGAGTTTGGCTCTTTGAATCCTTTCTCATCGACCAGCACAACCCCGTAGCTGAGCAAAATATTGGTTGGCAGTGCAAAAAATGGAACAATGCAAACGCCGCGTGCGAGGGCGACATCTGGATCCCCTGCAAGGGAAGACAGGGCCGGTCACAATGCAACTTTGACGACTTCCAGAAGTTTTTGGGCAACCAAACTCCAGACATTGCGAAGACGTTGCAGGCAGTCTACAGGGCCGACGGCTCCCTGGACAGTGCGGAAACTGCGAAGAAATGTCTCTGGGCTTGGAGAGATGGCGGCAAGCCAGTCTACAACTTCAGGGGACACAGGGCAGTCAGAAACGGGAGGGTCGATCACAATGACTTCATAAAAAGAGTTGGCATGATCAACAACGACAACTACAACAAGCCGGCGGTGAGAGCGGCGGCCACCGACGGAGCATTCAGACGGGTGGACGACACGCTCACCAAGATTACCCAGTCCCGGCAAGCAGACCATGGTCCTCATCTGATCAGATCTGCGAACAGCAATTTACCTGGCGTCACCATCATCGAGAGAGATATGGGCGCAAACCCTTTCTATAACGGACCTTATACGCCTCCGGCAACGCCAAAAAATCCCTCACCAGCCCCTGACACACCGCGCTGGAAAACAGTCGACTTTGAGGCCACTATCAACTGGGTCACAAACCCGTCCAATACCCGGGCTCAGGTCAGCGCCTGGCTGGACGACCTTTATAGAACGGGAGGCGATAATTCAGCAAAGGAGCATTGGCAAGTTCTCAGATCGTACAAGACCATGAAAGACCAAACGAATCGTTGCCGGAAGCATTGAACAAGAAACGGTCAGTGGTCACTGTGGTCAATGTGGTCAATGTCCAGAAGAATCTGGGGTGCAGAATGGAGAGGAAGGCGTGTGAGATTCTTTTCGTCGTAATTTGGATGTTCAAGAAGGAGTCCCTGTTGGAATGCAATATCCAGAGGAATTTACAGGTGATAAATATGTACATACCTCATCACTCTTTCAGGCGTAGCAATATACTACTAGCTTCAAACCACACTGCGATAGAGACTAATTTGCTACCAATTTGTTCGTAACAACAATTCACATTCACTGAATGGGTTTCCACTTGGAGCCTCTACCATCTTGGGAGACGATTTACCTCTGGGAAAAAATTCGTGATGTGGTTTGGCTTTTCCCGAAAGAAAGTTGCTAGGCGAGATGGGGGCGTGCCCACAAAAGCACGACTTAAACATACAGTATACCCCCCGGTTTGATTGTCTAATGCCTTTTTGTGATTTTGCCGCTTAAATATTAATGCTTTAATTATTATATCAGTATAACTAATCATGATTTTGAATTGTTTATTCAAAGTTCTCTGATTCGCTTAGCACCTATAAATTCACAATAACAATAAGCGTATCAGATTTGCGTCAAACAAACATATTGGGGGGACCACTATAATAATTCCAGAAACAGGGTGAGCACGCTAACTTCAGAATTTCACTTAGCTGGATGTACGCACAAAGTTCTGATTTGAAACTCATTGTACATTGATCATTACAATTGTATTAAGCATCTAACTCTCTACTACATAGAAATCTGATTAAATCAACATGACAACACCTTCTTCCCAGCACAGCACAGCATATCCACTTCCATTTCCTTTTACACCTTTCTACAATACCGCAACGCATACGTAAGCATTGGCCCACATTCCAGTACAATCGCTTTTGACGGCGGGATTCCACTTGAAGAAATTGGCCTGAGTGATCCCGTATCTTGACGTAATGACCTGGCAAGTCTGGCCAGAGGCAACAAAGTGGAAGGTCTTGCAGGATGTGGTCATGCCGGTCTGGAAAGGCGTGGGCGTCTGGACACTGTTACCCGGGGTCGTGGGTGTATGTCCTACGATAGAAGTGCACATGTAATAGTCGAGCCACATTCCAGAACAATCGGATTTGACGGCCGGATTCCATGTCGTGAGCTGCTGTACCGTGACGCCTTGCGAGGCAGCAATGGTGATGCAAGTTTCTCCAGATTTGACTTTGTAGAAGCGGTCACAGTTGCTTACCATGTTCGGCTGGATAGGCGTTGGAGTGGCGATCCCGTTGCCAGGGGCGGTAGTGGTCGTCGAGGGCTTAGTTGGGGTGTGGCCAACGATTGACACGCATGCGCTAAGGGAAGTTCAGTAATTGCTAAATATGTGTTTTAGGGATGAAGATGAATCTTTATTCGGGAAGATTTCGGAAATGATTTCGGCATGTTACTTACTATGCATTGGCCCAGAGTCCTGAGCATGTCGTGCCCACGCTCGGATTCCAGCTTTGGAACTGAGCAACAGTGAGACCATGTTTAGCTGAAACGGTCTCGCAGTTATCTCCAGCAACGACAAAGTAGAAGGCATCACAGTTGTTGACTAGAGTAGCCTGCGTGGGGGTGGGAGTTGCGATACCGTTCCCAGACGTGGTGGGTGAAGGTGTGTGGCCGACAATCGATACGCAAGCATATGAATCAGCCCAAAGTCCAGTACAGGTCTGGCCAACGCTAGGATTCCATGCCTTGAACTGGTCTACAGTGATACGATAGATTGAAGCAATCGCGTCGCAAGTTTGGCCCGAAGTCACAAAGTGGAAAGCGTCGCAGTTGTTCACAAGAGTGGCTTGGGTTGGTGTTGGTGTGTTGATGCCGTTTCCAAATTTTGTCGTCGACGGCACTAACGTAGTGGTGGTAGTTGGCGGCCGAGTTGAAGTGGATTTGGAAGTGACAGTGGTCGAAGTAGAGGTCGTAGTTGATGACTTTGTTGATGACTTTGTCGATGAGACAGTCGGCGCAGGTTCGCCGAAGACCTCTACGCAATACGACTTTCCAACCTCCACGGCACAGTTGGTAGGAAGGGAAGGATTCTGTTGGACAGGTTAGCGAAATGTTTCCAAGGGGAAATCCAAAGATTCTGTGAGATATCTCAATGCTTTAGCATAGTAGCCAACTTACCAGACGTCTAAATTCTGCCAGCGTTAGGAAATTATTGCTGACGATAGTTTCGCAGGTGGTCGCCTCTGTGACATCCAACCACCAAGAACAGTAAGCGGATGTTCCAGGGGCATAAGGGAGACCTGGTGAGGGCCCATCACGAGTCTGCAGCCCAAGAGTAGATTTGCCGGTGACTGAAGCTGAGACGAGACCGCTGGCCAGAAGAAAAATGGATGCAAAATGGTAAACCATGGTGAAAGAATGTCTTCGTGACTGGCCTGGGATTGAATTAGAGATTTGTCGGAATAGATCTGGACGGTGTAAGGCACGTCTGATATCGTCAAAATAACCAGGGAAGTTCTTGTGGTTATAAGGACATTGACACTGGCTCTGAGCTAGTATGTCCGCTTGCTCTTCACGACCCGTTCTGTTGAAATTAACGACTACGTGCCACAGTATCGCCACTGGTATCTAGAGTTGACCAATGTCAATGTTTTGATGCTTGGCTGCACCTAAATATCAAAATTCAATGGACCGCGTTATACCGCAGCCAAGCCATCCTTGTTAATCTGATTAGTACCTTCTGAATCTCCTTGGCAATATTTTATGTAGCCAAGCTTTTTGATACTACTTGAATTGCAATTTTTTTGCGGCTAAAACAAGTAGCAGGCAAATCGAGCTGTCATTAGTAACATTAGGCGAAGAGACATTCATTCATTTCATTTCCGTACCTAGGCAACATGGGGGCCATACGGCATACTCCGTAAGTCAGGCGCTTGTTAGGTACGGTCTCCGGTCCTAGGCTGATAACCCTTGTGTTAAGAAACTTGGGGCTGGCCGTACATGGACACATTGGGAAGGTGTGACAGATCTTAATGAAGTTCGAATTTTCACTTCTTCGGAACGAATGCACAGACGGAAAGGTTACGTGCCCCGATGCATACTACTGCCTAGGCACCTACTGTGCCTCATCTGCCAGATTGCCGAACGGGAATACCCTTGATCTAGTGACCGAGAGCGAGGCAACTTAACCTGGAACCTGTAAGGCTGTAAGCGACCCTGATGGCAAAATTCAGGGGCGCCGCCCCTTGAAGCCCGGTCTCGCTAAAATCCTTGTTATTTTGTTCTGTTTGTCGTGTTCTTAGCCAATGGGATTAAGCAACCCCCTTACTCACTTGTGCAGCTGATACCTCTGCATGGCCCAACAATTCAGTAACCTGGTATCAGATAGTCTGGACCATGGGATATCACATGAAGATGTAGAAAATTCCGAGTCAAAGTCGCTGTGCTAATCCACATATACCTTGGCAACACCGGAAATATATTCGTACCTTACAGTTACAGCTCCGGGCCCTGACAGCCACCATTCTACTTGACAATACATACGAAGGGTATCCATCCACATCACACTAATGTACTAGTGTACAAGTAAGCAGAGCCCAGTGCCCGTGATACCACCAAAACGTGGCTCATGCGGTCTTGCATCTGATATTGATTTTTAGTTTGATTGAAGAAAAAAACTTCAACAGGGCAGACTTGAGCCTCGGGACTACGATTCGAAGTTATCCTTGTTTACCAGACCAAATCAGCTTACAGAGGTACAGCGGTGAAGTCTTGTCTCTGGTTGCTTTGGTGTTAAAACATTTTCTCTTGGAAGTCAACCACAACAAGAGGAAAGTTAGGGGGAAAATGCCCACTCAATTTCGCCTTGTTTTGAAAAGTATTACGAAAATTTCTTCTTCTTTGATTCTCATGAGGATTGATTTAGGTTCAATCTTTGATTCTGAGAACCCCCTGTCGACAAGCCACAACACTTATCGCTGTACCTCCGTACGTGGAAACCTGTGATGTCTTCATTTATCGTAACATTTGCTTGATCACTTCTTCATTTTTGTGTCCAGGGACCGCGTTAGATCAGTCCTTGAAGTCTTCCTAGAACCAACAAATTGTAGTACAAAGAGATAATTTGTGTACGCTTTCATATTCATATTATTTTAAAGTAGACCAAATTCCCCAAGCCAAATGGGCACGCCGTCAATAAGAGACCATCTACATGCTCAGCCAACTACCCTAGAAAGCATTCGGTATGAGCCCCTTCCTCTCTCCATACAATACAAGCTAGCCGAGCAAATTACAAAATCTATCCCCCCTTTCCACCGGAGTGGCGCTTCAAGCTTTGGTTGATGTGACTTTGCCGGAACTGGTGGTGGGAGAAACAATAGGCACGCGCGCCTGTGCCTTGAAGATTTGAGTGAGCGATGGACCACCGCAAAATGTCTTCGTATTTCCGGTGCATGGTGAATTGCAGTCTGTCTGGTTCGTTGCCCACTCGCCGCCGACGTAAGAGCCACACCAGCACTGATTGCCATTTTGAACTCCAGCATACTGATAGAAGCGGCGGTAGCATGCCTGCCAGCACTTGGGGATGCTTAGAGACGCATCGCCGTTCGGGTTAATGTTGATATCGAGGAGAGGTTGCTTCGTATCCTCGACATAGCAGCCCATGTCCGTCCATGCCGTAGGCGAAGGGCCGAGTACGAGTGCCGTGGAAGTGGGTACCGTGGTTGTCTTGCTTGAGGTCGTCGTCGTTTGGCTTGCGTTGAACTTCGTCCATGTAATGATGCAGTATGAAGTCCAGTCGTACCATGGCTTACAGTCGAGACCGATAGATGGGTTCCAACGTTTGAATTCTTCTGGAGTAGCTTTGAAGTAATCGCGTACCCAAAGGCAGGATTGGTTATCAAAGTTGTTAAACCAGTCGGCGCAGTCGGATGTTGTCGCTGGATCGTGTGGGAGTAAAGGATAGTCCGTACAACTCGCTGTGCCGGAAAGAATCGCCAGCTCAACAAGAGACAGCAACAAAGAGATCTTCATGATGATGAACACTACAGAACTGGCTCTGGGGGTGCACAAAAACAAAAATGAGGTGGAAACCGGCGATAGGAAAGTGAAAGGTTGAAGGTGGAAAATTCAACCGAAATAAAATAAACTGTAAGATCTTTAGACCTGGGTCGACGGTGTGCTCTTACATTGAGGTTAGCGGATCAGAGGGACACTCTGAATTGTGGACTTCGATATAATCAGATAATATCATATGCCGGTCGTACCAAGACAAAGGTATGCGGACTGGTCTTGGAAGCAAAACTGCACACCAATAGATGAACGTGGTTGTTTGTAATCTATGTGCCTATTTAGGAAAGGTGGATTTAGTCGATAAAACCTAGCGTGATTCGGTTACGCCGTGCTTGACGCCAAGCTTTCTAGGTTCAGATTCCACTTCAGGTAAGTCCCCGGGAGGCGTCTATTAAATTCGATTTAGCCGCCAGCTCCAGCCCGGTCTAGAGTGCGCTACTGTAGATCCCCTGTCTAGAGTATCAGTCATATTCAACGTTGGGATGCGGCAACCGAACAAAAAATTCACATCCCTACCAAAGATCAGGGTCGGTTTTTTCTCCGTACGGCGCAGTCTACAAACTCTCCACGGAGGACTAACCCCAACCAGTTTTGTCCGTCGCAGACATCCGTACCCTGCCTGGATAGATGTGTGGAGATTGATTGATATCCTAAACAACATCTTCGCCGCATATTCACGTCGTAACGTCTCCTGACAAACACTCATGTCAGCTGCCCGAAGAAGTAAGCAGTCCGAAGTGTTCATTGCTTTGAGATCTCCAGCTCTCCTTTCCTTTACGAACACCTTTCTGACTGAAACCAGCAATCACATGCCACAGGTCAACTTGCAAGACCATGACTACCACTACAACACCAACGTTCCACCCATTTCCACGCCTATCCTTCGAGCTCCGCACTGCCATTTGGGAATTGACCGTCGAGCCACGTATCGTTGAAGTACGTGTGGTCACCAGGTATCCAAAGCCTGCCAAGACCGAGTTGTCCAACGCAGATGCAGAAAAGTGGTCACTCAATCGGCCATTGCGGCACCTGCGCTCATCTACCGCAGCCCCAGTCCAGCTACAAGTTTGCCGTGAGGCTCGAGAGTACTTGACTACGCACCCTAAAGCTAGATGTCTGTACAGTAGAGCCTTTTCCGAGCTCGCTCAGAAAACATACGACGGCTCCGACACCATGCTTGGGCACGACCCTGAGCTGGTGCGCTACGTCTGGCTCAACCTTGACCTTGACGTGGTCTCTATTGGAGATGCAGACGTGCATGAATTCGAGGCTGTAGGATACCAAATCAAGCGGCTGCGACTTGAGCGACTGCTTGACGACGAGTACTTTGCCCGGTCGGAGGTGCAATCGATTAGCAAAGTGTTTCGAAATCTTCGTGAGATCCAGATGGTCTGCAGCGGGGGTATAAGGGACGGTTACAGAAGGACCGAAGATGACGATTATGCTGGGTTGGGACCGGAGAACGTGTACTTTCTCGATCCAGAACATTTGGGCGGGTCGATGATGAATAGCGTCGACCTGGACGCTATGGTGACCAAAGAGTACCTGTCAGGAAATGCCTTAGAAGACCTTGAGGGATGTATACCGACTGAGCTGTGGGAAGAGCTGATGATGCAGCAAACGGCAAGGGAGCAAGGACAATAAATCACGAATGTAATAACAGTATATCTTCAAGTCAAGAGTGGCCATTTTGGCTTGGCAGATGTTCAACTTCATCTAAGCTGGTAGCTGTCGTGGATGAGAGAATGGTGTGACGATAAAGGTGCCCAGGTGTAAGGATTTGACTCCTCTGTACGTATCTCAGCCAATGCGACAGGAGTCGGCGAGAGGGTGGCCGCCAATGTCGAAGGGGCGGAGTGAGAAGGCAGGCGTTCCATTCGACCGGTTGCAGGTACGCTGTTCGCGCGGATTTGAAAAGAAGGTAGAGACTTGAGATATAAGCTGCGGCGTGTTGACTACTAGCAGGATGATGGGTTGGGTCGTAAGCATGCTTTGCGTGATTTTGTCAATAGGCGGTAAGGGAACCCCATCTGCTGTTTTCAACCTGCTCGATTTCTTCGAATCTTTCTTTAAGTCCTTGCTTGCTTTCATCTCTGCATTTCTCAGTGGTCGATCCTTGTCAACATCAACCTTTATTGGTCCCGTGCCGGCATTTGATAAAGCGACAGGCTCGGTCCCAGTGTTGTTGTGTTTACACATGACAACACGATCCTCGACTTCGTGGGGCTTGTCTTTTCTCGATGCCTTCTTCCGCTCCAGATCCTGTATGTCCAGCGATGCATGAAACTGGTACATTTATTCTCGGGTACGCTGCCTGACGTATTTTCTCACACCCATCTCCGGATGCTCCATCCGGGCATGCTTTCTCTCGTGAAGCCGATCCCAATGTTCAACCAATTGTTTCTCGAAAGCGTTATGGTTTTTGCGTTTGTCTTTGCCGGTGAGATCATGGCTGTACAAACGTCAGCCAGATCATCGCTTGTACAAACGTCAGCCAGATCATCGCTTGTACAAGTGGTGTAAGACAATGCCAGAAGCTCCACATCTCCGTCCCATGGTGTTCGGGTGTTATGCCACCAGCACCGAGACCAAAACAGGAGAGTGGGCAAGCACAACAATCATGCCGATTGTATGCTATGTCAAGCCCTCGAATACCCAAACAATGTTGACTAGACTCTGTGACATGCCGCCAGACCGTGCTCACATCAAAAGGAACAATATGAAGGGAGCTCTCCATCCGCAAGGGACTACGAACCTTGATCCAGTGATGTCGATCATCTTGGCTTGCCGGTGACAGTCTGCTTGGAAAGAAGAAGACGTATCAATGCCGCATTGATGATGCAGGTGTAGCAACTTCTGGTCCAGGAGGATGTCCCATACATGCATGGAAACCACATCGAGCGATCACACCGCTCTGAAGAGCTTTGAAGAAAATCTCATGCGCTCTTTGAGTACATTATCACTTATAGATATCATCAAGTCAAAGGTAATTGGCACAAGTCCCGTAATACCGTTGTTCAGTTTCGCTGACTGAGAAGTAGGAGCTGAGCACCTGCTTCAAAGATTTTTTTGGACGAGGTAGTGCGGAAGATTGTCTACAGCTCTTTCCGCAGCCTCACAAGGCCGTTTTTTCCAACACGAACCACCCAAATGCTCCCTCGAGCTTCAAATTTGTCCCACAATGGTTCCCATTGACTCCTTGCGACGGCGTTCCTCTGTCTAAACACCCTCTGTCATGTGGCTCAGGAGAGACTCCGCTATCGACAGTTCCAGTAACTATCATCTCGTTCAACACTCTTGCATCAGAAGAGCCGCCATCATGTTCCTCGTCGTTGAACTCGACTTCTCCGGCTACTGCCTCGCCTGGCATAGAGTCACTGAGACTTGTTAACCAACCTTTGTCAACTGCTGATCCTCTCGTGAGGTTTTTTGAGGCAAAGAGCATCGATCGGAACCGAATAAACCGTTTGAATCGACTCATTCGATGCTTCGTGAATGCCAAAACTCTTCCTCGTTGGCAGCAAGGCGATAGTAGTACAGGATACATTTTATTAGTAATTCCAATGCCAACACACCTACAATGATACTTATAAGAGAAACTAATATGAAAAGACGATTTCGCGTTTTGGAGAAATAGTTAGTTCAGACTTGTGCTAAGGCAAATTGGCACTAAGTCGAATTAGCGCAATTGAAAGAGGCTCTTTGCTAATGATAATCATATGAAGTGCTCGCACACAGCTTCGCTAGTAAATTTGTGATCTTTTAAAGTAACGACTCTTTTCTTCATTATATTATTAAGGAAACTCTTGTCTTCAAGTTCTCAAAAAACAAAGACAAAGAATAATAGGCTTTTACACTTAGTTTTAGTAAAAAATTAAATAATAAAAATAATAATAATAAAGATAATTACTGCAAATGTTGCACTTTGTATTATTAAAATTCTTACTATTTTTTCTTTTGTCTTTTTGTTATGTCAATTGCTACTCGCATTGAAAAGATCCTTAATCTTTTAATTAAGCTCACTAATAGCATCGATTACAGTTTTCTTTTTTAGCGTGTGCAAGTAGCGCGCTTTTTAAATTGTTATAAGTAATATTTTATTAATAATAAACATATAATTAATTGACTTTTTGCACAACTAAATATAATAACTCGTATATTCTTAGAACTCTTTTTTGTGAAATTAGAGCTTAATATTAATGAAATGAAATCTAACACTTTCGACTTGATTAAGTAGTTAGTCTTATCTTTGTTAAACCCTTATAAAAAAACAAACTACTTAGAACAATTACCTTAAGTATTTTAAAAGGCAAGTTAAATACTTAGTAAAATAATTAAACTACTCTTTATCTAAAAACACCTAAGAATTTAAGTCAACTTTTAATTGCCTTAAGAAACTTACTGGTTTTCATTAATAAAACCCAAATTTGCCTAAAGCGGGTCCAAGGGGTCGAAGGAAAGGTCGGCCAGCAAGTCGAACGAGGGGTCGACGGGGTCGTTAGGGCGCTCGGCGCCCGCCAGCTCAGCAGTCTGCTGTGCCTCCGCCATTCTCTTTTCCTCCTTCTTCTTCTTTAAATTTTCCTTTTTTTGGCCTCATCTAGCTTATTAAAAGTAGAAAGTCCTCGCCGCAGTATCTCTTGCTCCCGCTTCACTAGAAAGCGTTTTTGCTTCCGCAAACGCAAGATCTTGGCCATGGCCTTCTCCTCCTCTTCATCCAGCCTCTACCGCTGGCGGTTAATAAAAGCCTAGTTTAAAAACAAAGGCATTTTGTTTCTTTTTAACATATCGCAAGGCTTGCCTTAATAAGTGCACTCGAAATACTTCGCGCTTTCCTTTATGGCCACGCAGTGCCGCGCAACTTGAGCATTCTCGCAGTAAGTGCACAGGGACATTTCGTCTTTAAAATAATCAATTCAAAGGGCGTTAATCTCACAATATTTCTTTAGTTTATGGCAAGCAAAAGGAGGCATAATAAAAGAAGAAGACGGCCATTGGCAGCCGTCGACATTTCTTTTGGTATACTTAAGCGTAGGGACATGCTAATAACGAAAGGGAAATAGTATCACGATCTGAGATCACGTGTGTCTTGGCCTTAAGGCTTGGCAGCTTCGCTGCACAAAGAAACCAAAGACCACAAGAATCCCAAGAGCAAATGAGGTCGCAGAAATCAAGTGATTCCTGAGAACCTAGTTCCTAGGAGCCAATAGGCTCCCAAGACCCCATTTGCCTTATAAGTATTATATGAAGTAAACAACCAAGCGGCTAATTGGGCCCCGAATCGTGCGACTAAGGTCACATAATAATCGACTTAATCGACTTCCGACCTGTCACGGTTTGAGGAATCACGTGAGTCTTGGCCCTGAGGCTCGGCAGCTTGGTTTGCACAGAGAAGCCAAGATCAGGTCACGTGGGGGATCCCTAGAGCCCAGGGATTCCTCGTGAGGTTTAGGGATCTAGGGATTTAAGGGATCTAGGGATCCCATTAAATCATAGTTTTATATAAGTAGAGTAGTTTCTTAGGTAGTAGAGCTTTGTGCTTAAATTCATATAGTAAGTTTACCTTACAGTTTACTACTACTTGTAACGTTTTTATTCCGATAGAGAACCAAACCGTCTTGTAAATATACTTCATTGCTAATACCAATTTGATGAGCTTATACGCACAGTACCCGTGAATAGCAGGAACGTTACACTTTGAGCACCTCTCTTAAAGTATTACCACTTAATATGTTTACTAAGAGAGAACCTTCTACGAAGACGAATAACAAGGCCACCACTCCGGCGATTAAGGTTAAAAAGGCTACTAATAGCCCCAAAGTCAACCCCCTGGACAACTTTCACGGCGATTAAGGCAAACTAGGGCAATTCATTTTTTAATGCAATATATACCTAGCCTTTAACAATAACAAGTTTCAAGGGCAAAAGTCACTAAAGGTCTTGTAAATGGCCTTGTTTCTAAGGGGTGCCGCAGCTCATTGAATCGAGCTAGCCCTAACGGACTACCTTTAAAATCGAGCGTTAAGCGGAGCCTGTTTTATAGCCATAACGAAGAAAAGCAAAGTCATTTTTAGGACTTCTATTGGATTTTTAACGGCCATAAGAGCCATCTTTAGCGACCTCAACGAGGTTAAGCAGGCCGAGAAGCACTTATTGGAAATAACTTAAAAGGGCAATGTCCATGATTACACGGCCAAATTCCAACGCTACGCAATAAGATTAGAATAAACGAACAAAGCGTTGAGAGCCTAGTATTATCAAGGCCTTAAAGACAACATTAAGAACAAGGTCTCCCGGGCACCAAAGACAACTACTTTGAACGCTTTAATTAAGATTGCAATCAAGATTAATAATTGCATTAAAAAACGATAGCGCGAGCAAGGGGGTTACTTCACCCCTATCCAGTTCCAAAAGCCGCAGTTTCCCCAGCGTCATAGGAAGAAACAAGGCTTTTATTAGCCCAGCGGCGAGAAAAGGGACAACTAGGGAGATCGTTAGATAAATGGGGCCAAGAGGGGCGAAGGTGGATAAACAAAGAAACAGAAGAAGAAGCGGGAACGGCGCGAGAAGGGCTTGTACTACAACTGTGGCAAATCAGGACACCTCGCCTGAGACTGCTCTCAAAAGAAATCGGGTGGGACACCTCGTCGCCAGGTGGGACTGGCCGAGCGAGAACCCGAGTATCGAGAGGCCGCAGCCGCTGAATGGGATTTGCAGGTGACTCTCTGCGATAAAGACCATGCGGAACTCTCCAACGAGAAGTGAGCCCTCGACAACGAAGCAGTCAGGTCATTGGACTTGGAGCAAAAGAGTCAAGTCCTTCGATATGAGAATGTGGACAATTATAGCTATGACTACTTATCATCTTTAAACGAGATTTGGACTCTTAGCAGCTTCGCCAATAGCCAACGGGTATGACACTAAGAGGGGCTACTCCCTAGGGGCAAGCCATACTTCATCGAAGTCAACCAAACTTACGACTACCCAAAATACCTAAGGGAATGTATTGTTATTTATTGAGATAGTAAGACCATAATCTTCCAGGAGAACACTGGGAACATTAAGGTTAGGCCAAAGCGCTATGTAGCCGATATGCGAGAAGCGAGGAAACCCTTTATGCCAAAACCATTAAATAACTATCTTCGAGTCAAAGATACGTGGGAAGTCCTTCAAGAAGGCATGAGTGAGCGCTTCTGAAGAAGGAGACAGCAGCCCCACGAACCCATGTTAACTCATCGTATGAGAATCAATGAGATTCAGAGACCGGCAGTTTTCGAGTTGGAAACACTTTACACCCTAATCAACTATAACAACGAATTGCGACGCTAGTTGGACGAGACCACGGGAAAGATTATTAAAGAGCAACAACATTGTGCTACTATAGCACTAGGACGCCTGAAGCTAGCGGCAACGGGGGAGGCAGACTAGCTGATTCTCACCGTCTCCCTAGCCGGCATTGGGACGAGGGCATTAGTTGACTCAAGAGCCATGGGACGCTTTATGAACCCAGCCTTTGCCAAGAAATAAAACATTTCCACTGTTTGAAACCCTAAGTCATACCAACTCGCACTACTCAACGGAAAGAATGCAAAAGAGAATAGTTAAGTCCGCAAAAAAACCAATAAAATTACTATGCAAGTAGAAGACCACCAAGAAGTGCTTTACTTTGATATTATGCCCATTAGACGATATAACATAGTGTTAAAAACCTTGTAATTGCATAGCCACAACCTTAGCATAAATTGGGTAATTAAGATGGTTAAGTTCAATAATTATCGCTGCAAATGCAATTGACTTTTCGGCGAAAGAGAGGCTAGCGCCGCCTCCTTAAGAATAACGCCAATGAACTCCAGCTAAATAAGTCGAACTCCTAATTAATTGGAGGCTAAGAATTAACCTAATTAATTAGTTAATATATGGGAATAGCTGCTTGTATTATACAAAAGGTACGCAAGAATATTTGAGGACCCCCAAGATATAAGAGCCCTGCCAGAATATTAGCCATGAAACTATGAGATTAATTTTAAGAAAGAATTTGTACTTATTGCAAAAAAACTTCGCTACTAAAGCTACGCCACCACGAGAATACTTAAGAAATGGTATGAGCAGAGGGTAAAAAAGAGTTGGCTTTGAAAGTCAAAATCGCCTTGCGCCGTTAATATGCTAATTGCTAAGAAATTAGGAGACCCAAAGGAAAGACCTTATGGCGATTTTCGCATAATTAACAATAAAATAATAAAAGATGTATACCTTTTGCTAAACGCGCAATACTTGCGAGACAAGTTAGCTAGGGCACAAGTATACACCAAGCTTAATTAGCGCAATGCATTTAACTTGATTCAAGTCAAAAAGGGATATAAATAAAAAACAACTATTATCTTATCTTTAAGCTTGTGAGAACACACAGTTATGCCATTTGGACTTACAAATATACTCGCCACTTGCCAAAAATAAAATAATAAGATCCTAAGGAACTATATTAAAATAACAATTATATATTACCTAAACGATATCCTAGTATCCTTAAAGTATCCCAAGCAGCATAAGAAACACATTCAATAAGTAATAAGAGCACTAATGAAAGTGAACTTTTAATTAAAGCTATTAAAGTACCAATTCTTGGTCAAATAAGTCACCTTCCTAAGCTACGTCATATGCCCAAGGGAAATAAGCATTAACCTCGAGAAAATCAAAGCCGTACACAAATGAGAGTCGCCAAAGAACATTAAAAACATGCAATCTTATTTGGGATTTGCCAACTTTTGCTAATAATTTATTTAAAACTATTTAAAGATTATTAAACCCTTCACCAACTTAACTCAAAAGAAAGTGCTTTTTAACTAAGACAATAAGTGTGAGAAAGCCTTTTAACGAATTAAGACGAAATTCGTTAAGAAACCAATACTTCGCAGTTTTAACAAAAAGGTAAAAAGCATTATCAAAACTAATGCCTCTAACACTTACACCAGCGCAGTACACTTGCAGCGGAATAAGAAGGGACGGCTACACCCGGTAGCGTACTACTCTAAGAAGATATCCCCAGCCAAACAAAATTATAATATTTATAAGAAGAAACTCATGGCTATCGTCAAAGCGCTTAAATACTAAAAGATTTACTTGCAGGGGGCCAAATTCCTAGTTATCATTCACACTAATTATATAAATCTTTGTACCTTTACCACCACTAAGGTTCTTAATAATTAAAAATTAGCCAAATAGGCTAAGAAACTTGCCTCATTTGACCTAGTTATTAAGTATGTCTAAGGAAAGAACAATGCTCGCGCCAATGCGCTAAGCAAGCTGCCAGGCTATGAGGACGATAAGGTTTACGAAGAGACTGCTCTACTAAAACTACTTGACAACGGGGACATAGTACCTAACGTACAAAAAGCAGCGGCAATTGAACCAGTTCTGGAAAGTTCTTAGCACAACACCTTAAAAGCTGCCTAGCAAAAGAACAGGCTATTACTAGACCAAACCAAGAAACTAATACAACAAAACATTATTAAGAACAAAATTATACGCGTTAATAGAAAAGTATAGCTTTCGCCTAGCTTAGCCAAAGCATATATTAAGGAGCAACACAAGCTTCTCGCGCATAAACACCAGGGGATACGTAGAACGTACCTTAGGATTTTAAGGAACTACTAGAGCAAAGGGCTTTGCGGCGTAGTTAAGAAAGTGGTTGAAAACTATAATGCTTGCATTAAAAATAAGCCTACTTAGCACGCATCTTATAAGTAAATAATCACAGTACTCATATCACTCGAACCTTAGAAATTCATATTATGAGACTTCATAAGGCTACTACTACTATTAAAGGACTTAGCCACAAAAGTTAGCTATAACATAATACTAGTTATTATAAAGAGACTTACCAAATACATAACTCTCGTACTAGTTAAGCAAATCCTTACGACCAAAGACTTAGCATAAGTTTACCTTAAGAAGGTAGTATTTAAACATAAAATACTTAAAGAAATTATATTAGATAAAGATAAGTTATTCACGTTAAAATTCTAAAAAGCCTTAATTGCCTTCTTAAAAACCAAACAAAAGCTATTAACCGCTTTTTACCCTCAAACTAATAAAGGGAATAAGCAAATAAATCAAATTATTAAAGCATACTTACGTTACTACATTAACTATTAATAAAACAACTGAGTAAAACTCTTACCACTAACCGAGTTTGCTTATAATAGCTTATTTACGAAGACCACCAAGGTCACGCCTTTTTTCGCCAACTATGGCTATAAGCCGCTAGCTTATAAGGAACTAGTAAATACAAAAGTAAACAACAATGCGACACGCATTTAAGTCTAAAATATTAAGGAACTTTACTAAGAACTATCTTAAGAATTGCAATTTATAGCGAAAAGAAATGTGCACTATTATAATAAAGCACATAGTTAAAAGCCAATGCTACAAAAGAAAAATAAAATTTATTTTTTGCAAAAAAACATTAACATAAAGTAATTAAGTAATAAATTAAATCATAAGAAATTAAGACTTTTTAAAATTAAGAAAACTAAAAAACCATTAAATTATAAGCTTTAGCTACTTGCAATAATAAAGAAAATATTTCTTGTGTTTCACATATTATTACTAAAGAAAGCATTACTAAAAGCACCATTAGCCTTAAAAATAATCGCTAAATTAATTAATTTACTTACGAAATACGATATCAAAAAACTATTGAACTATTAGTATTTTAAAAAACAAGTTAAGTACTTAGTGAAATAATTAAACTACCCTTTATTTAAAAACACTTGGAAGTTTAAGTCAACTTTTGACTGCCTTAAGAAGCTTGCCAGTTTTCATTAGGAAAACCCAAACCTGCCTAGAAGGGATCTTCAAGGTTAAAAAGGAAATCGTCGAACAAGGGAAAACCGAGGTCATTAGGATGCTCGGCGCCTACCAACTCGGGGCTCGAGGAGGAAAAACGCTCGAGTTCAAAGGCAAGCAACCAGTGGGTTGGAAAGGAACCCTCTGGTTCAGGAGAAGGGGTAAGCAAACGAGAGCAAGCCAGCATCTTGCCAAAAAAAAACCAACAAACAAGACAACCTGCAAACAACTCGCGATACCCAAAGGAGTCATAATCTCGTTTCGCCCGTATGTACTTAGAACACCGCTTAGATTGCGACAAGTTCAAATAGCAGGCACACGAGCGGCCCCGACAGTAGGAACAGCACTTTGCGCGACGCGCCACGCCCTCAATGCGCAAGGCCAGGGCAATCCATTGCTTCTTTTTCTTTTGCGCCACGCCAGGCGTTGAGCGGCGAAGATTCGTTAAAGGCATAATAAATACAAAAGAAGACCATAGGCAGTTGTTAATATTTCCTTGTCTTATTTAAAGCGTAGGGATACGCTAGCAACGGAAGGGGGATAGTGTCACGGTTTAAGGAATCACGTGGGTCTTGGCCCTAAGGCTTAGCAGCTTAGTCTGCACAAAGAAGCCAAGATCAAGTCACATGAGGAATCCCTAAAGCCTAGGAATCCCTCGTAAGGTTTAAGGATCCAGGGATCTAAGGAATCCAAGGATCTCATTAAATCATAGTTCTATATAAGTAGAGTAGTTTCCTAAGTAGTAAAGCTTCGTGCTCAAATTCATATAGCAAGTTTACCTTACAATTTACTACTACTTGTAACGTCTTTATTTCAATAGAGAACCAAACCGTCTTGTGAATATACTTCATTGCTAACACTAACCCGACGAGCCTGTACGCACAGTACCCGCGAACAGCAGGAACGTTACACGACCCCGTTGATTATTAATTTGGTCAACGATTAATGTAAGCAAGCAGAGTTTTATATAAACACAATAGTTTCTTAGGTAGTAGAGCTTTGTGCTTAAATTTATATAGCAAGTTTACCTTACAATTTACCATTGCTTATAACGTCTTTATTTTTATAAAGAACCAGATTGTTTTGTGACTTTACTTTATAGCTGATACCAACTCGACGAGCTTGTACGCATAGTACCCGCGAACGGCAAGAACGCTACACCAACACTTAATTACAAAACATTAAGAACACAACACTACATATATTTTATTTATTAGAACCTTTTCTCTTCTCTTTTTTGCCAATTCTTACTCTTTCAATATATGATATCTTTAAATTTAATTAATTTGTTGTTTTTAAACCTAAGAAACTCTTTTAGTGGCTTGTTACATGCTACTCTTTTGTTATGTGGTTTATTAAGCTTTATCCCTTTCACACTATCAATTATAATTTATATAAACTCATTTTCGTTATACAAGTGCATTATTAAGCTTAGTACTACTAAGAAAAAACATTTGATAATTAATATAATTTTAATTTACTAATTATACAAATAATGAAAGCTTACGAAAATGCAATAAATTAATAGAAACTAAAACTTAACAAACGTCATAACAAAAAGTAACTTAAATAAAGCTTTTTAATAACTAATTAACACAAATTGCTTAATAATTTGTTGGTGCAGTACTAGTAAGAAAGCACCAAGCATTCGTTGATATATTAAATACGCAAGTGCAGTAAGACAGTCAGTTAAAAGTATAGTATGATTGTAAAGTCTAGCTCTTTTAAGAAGTGCTGGAGGTGGTTTATATATACATGTATACCCCTTCAAATGAAGTCCAAGACAGGTTCGTATCGCCTTAGGCCTACTTTTAAAGAACCTTGGTACAAGCAGTTTCTTGCGTACCAACATTGGTAATACTTTCTTTAGAAAAACATACTTTTTTAATAATCGTAAAGAGTACGCAAAAAAAGAAATAATACTAGCATAGGTAAAGAACATAATATACTAAGAAAAAAGCTATTAAATAAAAGAGTATAAAGAAAACGTTAAAGTAATAAAAAACTAAATAATTGCAAAACCTTTAACTACTTAAGCAAACAAAAGAACTCCGGTTTAGTTTCATAAGTAGTTCAAAGGTGCAGAGAAATGATATTTTGGGGTCGTTGGTAAACAATAGTAGCTAAGCGAGCTAGCCTGCAAGTCCCGCTAAATCGGGAATCGCTTACTCGAAGTGTTTGCTATTATTAAACTACTTATATATAACCAAAGATTTCCTCAAAAAATCGTTTCTTTCTTAGTAATTTCTTCTTTTTAATATTATAAGTATATTAAATTTACCTTGTTAAGATCTTACTAATAGCTTTGCAAAATAATAATCATAATAATAACAACTAAAAGTAAGAAAATTAACTCGAAGCTATTGTGATGTAGTAATAGTAAACTAATAGTTAAATAGTACTTATTTCAACTTCTTTTAGTGCTCTTAAAGCTGCGCACTAAGTGTACTATGTGCAGTGTATTTAAGCTTTAAGTACCAACTCATCTTACGAGTATAACTTTAATAATCCCAATTTAAAGAAATATAACTATTATACTATGCAAAAGAGGCCATGCTTTCTTATAAGAAAAACTAATATTTCTTTAATTCTCACTTTCTTTATATTTTAATTGCAACACTAGACTAAGTTTGTACATGTATTATAGCTAATTTGTATGTAGCTACCCTAGTTCGTTGGCCCGGAGTTCATTGCCTTGAATGCAGCTATTTGTGCTATTCTTAACGAAAGTGAAAACGTTGTTAAACTTACTATCGTTTTTACCACCATAAAGAGGATAGCTGCGATCTTGTTAGTTGCTTTAGTAAAAGTACTAAAAACTAGGGATGCGCTGGCTTTGGCTTTGCTGAAGGAGACTCAAGCCTTGCGAAGTGAAATTCATTAATTAGCGAAAGGTTAAGTAGTAAGTACTTTTCTAATTTGTATTAAAAACTTTATTATAACTAATTCAACTTTGCAAGAACTAATTCTTAAAATTAATAAAATTGCGGTAATTATTAGTTATTTAAACCATTGTGGTGATGCTAAGCGTAAGGCTTTTGCTAATGGCGCTAGTAATGGTTTTGCCTTTGCGGCGAAGAGACGCCACTATGGCGCGGGGAAAGAAAAAGAAGGTGCTAAGCTTGGCTCATCAAACGAGGAACTCACTTTTACTAATTCATATAGTTTTTCTTAAGGAAATGCAATAGTGCCTTAAAGGAAAAATAAAAAAGAAAATTCAATTACTTTTTTATTTTCTTGCTTTTTAAATAAACATAAAAAAAAGTAGTAAAATAAGTGCGAAATAATAAGTACAAAAAACATAAGAAAAAAACTCAAAACTCAACACTTCTTTATTACTAGTTTGAATTGTTGGTCCACAGGCCCTTGCATGCACGCACTTCAGCCAGGAGTGGGTTATGCGAGCCAGAGTCAGGGGGGGATTCATACCGGAGAGGGTTTGGCAAGGGTTCGATGCCTATTTGGTGGCGTTTCGTAGACTTATATAATCAAACCTCCCTTATATTCTTTTGAATAGAACATAAATTTGAAACTATTATATTTTGATTTTGTTACTATACTTGTATTTAAATATTTACATATGTGGCGTAGTATATGAACTAGTACTGCACTAATATTAATTAGTAAAAGCTTGTATTGTTAATCTTACTACAAATAAAAAAGGTCTTAGATTATAAAGTGAAATTGATGATAAAACTTTGAATTACTTAATTGTATTTTTAAAGGGCTTTTTTTGATGGCTAGATTATTAAAAACTTGCTTAAAACTAACGTAGTGTTTTAAAGAAGTTATAATAATACACAAATAGTTACTTTACGAAGATTGTTAAGTTAATAATACTTGGAATTTAAAACTTTAGACCTTTTTAGAAATACATTTGAAAACTCATTGGATTACTTATAAATTGCCTACGAAAAGCATACGAATAAATTACAAGATAATATGTTAATATTAAGAGAAACACTAAACTTGAATTTTGCAGTAACTTCATTAGGAGAAACACTAAATCTTACGCTAGCTTTAAGACCAGATTTTCTTGCAAATTTTATGGCGTATTTACGAGAGTTTCGAGCAAATTACTGCGATAATTATATTAAGGGCGAATTTTTGTTTTTTGAATTTTGAGAGCAATTTGAGGAATAAACATTAAGAGACTTTAATTTGATTAATACTATAAAACGTATGTACTTTAGGAATAACTTACGGGCCTTAGGTGTGTATATGCAAAAAGCAATAGGATTAAGAATGGTAAATACTTTGGTAAAGGCAGTTAAAGCAAAGGAGAATAAGTGGCCGGAAAACTAATGGAAGATGTAGTTACAAAACCACCTCAAATTAGCACCAAATTGTACGCAAACTCTTGTGGCTTGCAATTAACTTCTAGATTTGGAAACACTTAAGCCAAGTTAATTACTACTACTTTTTTTGTTTATATTAAAGAGTATGACTTCGTTTGAAAGAAACGTTTTCTTGAATGAAGTAGAAATTACGCCAAAAGACGCCAAATTAAACGAATTTCCAAAAAGTCCTAATTTGGGAAATAATAATTTATTAGGCATATACAAAATAACATTATTAATAGTCCCTAAGAGAAAGTTTTTATTTACTTATAAGAGAGATTCTCTAAATTAGTTGCCATCATGAGACTTACGAGGCCATACAATGCCAAATTCAACTTTAATACTTAGGAAATATTCGAGGGATGAGATATTGCTACTATTTCTAAATTATAAAAATACCGAACTCTTTTCAAAACACTATTAAACGCCATAGCATGTTATGAAACTACTAACTTCAAACCAAGCAAAATCGTTAGTAAACCTCACCAAGATGTACAACAAGAACCTCCAATATAGTAAAGGTAAGAATCATTTAAATAAGAAGCTTTATATTTTCGCCAACTTGTGTTAGCAAGCCTTAGTCGAAATAGTGATATAAAACCAAGCGTTTTTATTAATGCTATAAAACGAAGCTAGTTCGTACTATTACTAGTACTTATAAAATAAGAGGTATACTTTTAATAAGCTTATATAAACAACTTGTAATTATTTTGAGACAAAGGATAAAGCTAATAAGTTTTTTAGCTAGTGGTTTGGCTTAACGTTTTTGTTGTTTTAAATAAAGCTATATCAAAAGAAGAAGTTAATATTAACTTAATTAAAGAACTTTACTAAAAAGCTTTAAAGTATATAACTTGGCTTAAAGGATAATAATATGCGAAATAATAAGACTCTTCGTAATAAGCTTGTATAAGAAGTGTTAGGGAACTTACTTTTTAAGATGGCCTTGTTTTGAGCATCTTTTACCTTCCCTATGCTAATGAACAACTTACGAGCCGCAATTGGTGTTGAAGCGGCACATGACTTGGAAGCAAGATTAGAAAGGTATTTTGAAACTAATACGAGTTGCTATTGATTTTATGTTGCTTATGAGACGGCTTATTACTTCGATTAACGAATGAAATTTTTAAGTGGAAATAAGCGTGGAGACAAATTTTAGCTTAAACCTAACTACTTCAATTGTATTATTTGCAAAAAAATGAATTATCATAGTAGTTGTTATACTAAGA
Organism: Cadophora sp. M221; assembly: GCA_017366145.1. Taxonomy (NCBI): domain Eukaryota; kingdom Fungi; phylum Ascomycota; class Leotiomycetes; order Helotiales; family Ploettnerulaceae; genus Cadophora; species Cadophora sp. M221. The sequence goes on along the minus strand of JAFJYG010000059.1, from coordinate 32,020 downwards.
AGAAATAAATAGCATTTAAAGCCAAATACTTTGTGGCGCGCAAAACTAAAGGTATAAAAGCTATAAATAGTAATTTTTGAAGTTACTTAGTATACACTAAGAAAACCAAATCAAATTTAAATTAAAATAATACCTCATTTGAGTATTATTTAAGTAACTATAAAAATAAGGATTTTAATACTTTAATAAATGTTAATAATTTTTTAAAAAATTTAGAAAATAATAATAAAAATGAAATTGCAAACTTTACGATTATGTTTACAATAAGTAATACGCGATATAATGCAAAAGAGGTAATAAGGCATTTGAAGAAAAGGAAGGCTACTTATGTATTGAAAAGCCGAATCAAGAAGCCTCCCTCTAAACAGGCCTACATAATACAATGAATAGATCGATTTTTTCAAGGGCTTTTGATTAATACGAGAGCGTTTAATAAAAATACTAGGGGACTTAATCAATTGCAAGCATTGCAGCGAATTCAAAATATTGAGTTTAACACAAGTCAAGCAGGCCAAAGCCAAATCACATTTAGTACTAGTTCGCGGCCGTTTTTAGGGGTTATTATAATTAATACTCTCACAGGCAAAATAAACTTTTAGATTGTAAATGCAAATATTTCTTTTTTTATTTACTTGCAATAATTAAATCTTATAAATGCGCAGTATAACAACTTGCGTAATATTTTAATTTAGGGCACTAAGAAGCACTTAATAATGCGAAAGCATAGGCATTTATAGCTTTTGTTAAATTAATATTATTAGTTATTAAATACATTTACAAAAATAATAAATACGTGTTATTTTACTAAGACTAAGATACGTTGGTTTTATAGGCGTTTTAAACACCCTTCGATACAACGTTTATAACACTTGTTAAATTAAGCCAGCCATGAGTATAATTCTAAGATTATGCTAAGAATAAAGAAGATATATAAGCATTACTAAAAACACGCAAACGCCTTATACCATTTCTAATTTAAGCTAAAAAACAACGTTAACTTTAATTATATAATGTATATTAATATTGCGATATTTAAAAAATAATATGCTTTTTATATCGTGAACAAGGCAATAGGTTTTGGCGCTGCGAAACTTCTTTAAAAGAGACCCGATTTCACTACGGCTTGGGCTACTTTTAACGCATTTAAGTTAGTATAAATGAACACATACTTAGGGCCTCTTAATTTTGTTGTGTACGACTATGATACTAATTTTAATTCTGAGGAGTTTAAAAGCGTACTTAAATTTATAAGTAGCACTCCTAAGCTAGTACTTATAAAGGCGTACTATTTAATTGGTAAAGTGAAATAATATTATTGTTTATTACGCTATGCGTACGAAATCATGACTAAAGAGCACTTTAATTTAAATAATAAGAATTAATTGCAAATGGCAGTTAAAGCTGTAAATGATATAGCTAGCCTTAATGGGCTAATTCCTACGTTGCTTGTCTTTGAAGCATACCTCAGGATAACTAAAATGAATTCCTTAAATTCATTAATTGAGCAGCGTGCGATTACAATTAAAAAAGCCATAAAGGAAATACGAAAGCTTTACGCTATTCGCAAGGTTAATAATACGTTAGCCACACGAAACGGCCTTAGTACTACTTATATTTACAATCTTCATTTAAATAATTAAGTTTTAGTATATCAAGAGGGCAAAGGATGAACGAGATTATACGATTTCTTAAGAATAAAAAGAAAATTATGCAAGATCGATATAAGAAATAAAAGAATACGTATATTTAAGTTAACAACAATTCGACCCTTTTAAATAAACAGCTTTGGCGTTAAAGAACGAAAAGAAAAATTGCTAAAGGAAATCCTATTTCACTTGCTAAAAGTAGAAAATCAAAATTACATAACTATTAAAACCTCTTTAAATTTATCCCAAATTACAATTAAACTCTCATATACTAAACACATTTCAAATTTGCTAATTATTAATAACAATTATAATGTAAAAGTATTTTTAACTAAGAAAGAGACAAGAGATTAAGAGTTGTTTATTAAACTTTGTGCAAAAGAGAAGATAACAGCGCTTGGCCTACTATTCCAGCAGTCCCAAAGAACAAAATATAAAGTACTTATTAAAAGAGGAGTCTTTATTCCTATTCATAAAGATAACCTTAAAGTAAGAGGCCACCGCATTTTCAAGTTAAGAATAGTAAACGAGATCAAGGGGAAAAAGACGACAACTTCATACGAGAAGTTTAGGCTTATAGTCCAATGCTTTAATAACAAAGGCAAGAAGAAGATTTTGACTTAGTTTCTAATAATCCAGTGGTTTAGCCAACGATTACTTATATTTTTAGCTACTACCGCAAATCATACGAATTGCCTTCGTAATAATTCCAAATTACATTTGGTTATATAAGACATTACCCAAGCTTATGTCCAAGCAATAACCAAACTTCTTCGAGACATTTTTGCATAACTACTTAAAGAAATCGCAAAAGAGTTTCTCTTTGGTATTGTATTTATGATAATGCTTTTATTATATAACATACTTAAGTTTGAAAACTATTAGTTTAATACATATTATAAATATTATATAAAGAAATTACAAATGAAAACGTTAATATATAACCTTTGCTTATTAGTTAGTATTAAGGAGAGCTACGATTTTGGAGTTGTAGGAATGCAAACGAACAACACTTTGATTTTGGGTAACGAGGGGTTCTTGGCAAAGAAGCAGAATGCAATTGCTAAAGCTGGTTTCTTAATAAAGCTAATATAAGTGTTACTTTTTGTCGAAACCTTTATGTTTAATGAATGCATTATTATTATGAACGGGGACACATTGTATATGTCTTAAAAGGGCTAAGAAGTACGGCTAAAGTTAGTTAATATAATTAAAAAGAACTACAAGAAGGTTTATAAGAAGCAACGTGCTTGTGAAGCTTATCTTGCTATTATTTGTTAATCAAAAGCCACGTTTGATCTCTTGGTAGCTGCTTAGCACTAAGATTCGACGAAAGAAGACGTGAAGGCCTTAAATTTACGCCTTAAATGGCAAATAAATAACTTAAAGCGAGGTCTTTAATATATTCCAATAGATTTGCAATTTGCAAAGGTATACGTCTTTGTAAACGGTTTGTTTGCTAATAATAAGAACTTGAGTTCTTAGATAGGTTTTTATTGGTAATTAGCACCGAAACAAAGGGGAATGCGTAGTTTACTTTAATCGGCAATATTATACATGCGAGCTTCACTAAGTGCAAGAGAGTTACTTGTGCAGTGCTCGCATTGAAGCTATATGCCATGGTTGCTAGCATAAATATGCTTGTTTTTGTGGCTACTACCATTAATATGATAATTAATAAGCTTAGCATATCACGCCTACTTACCGTTGTTTGCACGAATTTCTTGTCTCTTTACAAGTGTATCATCAAGCTTAGTACAACGAAAGAGAAACGCCTAATAATTAATATTATGGCAATTCGTTAATTATATGAGCGCAAAGAACTAATGGAGATTTGATGAATTAATAATACTTGCAATTCTACTAATGCTATAACGAAAGCCACTTCAAACAAAGCTCTTTAGGATTTTATTAACACAAACATACTCACGGTTAAAATAAAGGGCTGGGTTCAACGACTAACTAGAGATAATTTGGGCTTATAATAAAGAGAGTTTTATGCGCTTGCTAACTTTTTATTATATATATCTTATATATTTTGTTTATATATTTATTACTTGCGATTATTTTTATATTTAGTTAATTTGCAAAGACAAGAATGCATTTCATTTCTTTTTAAATACCCTTTGATTTAAAGTACTAACAGGCGGCCTTGCAACGACACTTTAATAGAAACAAACTGTTGGTTTTTACCATAGAGAATTACTCTCGCTTTTTATTATGTTTGGATAGCTTTCGGGGCACTTTTGAGCGGAAGTTGAACGCCATCATTAGGCTAATTACGTTTTTTTTTTTTTTTTTTCTTTGCACTTCGAATTTTTTATGGCTCTACGTTATGTTATTTCTTTTATCTTGCGCTGGTTATGTTCGCAGTATTAGAAATATGCCTTTCCAAAAGAGTTTTTGCTTGTGTTAGTCCACAAGCCCTTGCATGCACGCACTTCAGCCAGAAGTGGGTTATGCGAGCCAGAGTCAGGGGGGGATTCATACCGGAGGGGGTTCGGCAGGGGTTCGGTGCCCATTCGGTGGCGTTTCGTAGACCTATATAGTCAGACCTCCCTCATACTCTCTTGAATGGAACACAAATTTGAAACCATCATATTTTGACTCTGTCGCCATACCCGTATTTGAATATTCACACATGCGGCGTGGTACATGAACCGGTACTGCACCGACATGAATCGTCTCTAGTAGGCCGCTAGACCCAATCTTTTATTCCAATCGTTAGGCGATTTGTGTTAATTAGCTGTTGAAGAGCTTTATTTAGGTTGCTCTTTGTCATAGCGTTCACCGGGTTTTAATTCTTATTAATTCATTGCATTTTCGTAAGCTTTTATTGTTCGTATAACTAGTAAATTAATATTATATTAATTATTAAACGTTTTTCCTTGATAATGCTAAGCTTAATAATGCACTCGTATAGCAAAAGCGAGTTTGTATAAACGATAATTGGCAGCTGAGGAATGCTCAGCTTATTAGTGACTTGATTAATGATTATAGCTATAAAAATTAATATATCTACGCTAGCTATTATAGCGTATAATTTTGAGGTAAGCATGGCTCTGGTAACTCTCTTGCATTTTATTGAGTTGATATGAACGATGTTGTTGTGAAAGTCAAATTCCGTACTCTTTGATTTACCTCCAGGTTTCCTTTGAATCCTTTTTGTTTTGGTTTTAATAATAATTACAAAATTAATTTAAGAACTTAGGTTTTTATTATTAGCAAAGAATTCGTTTATAAAGACGTAGACCTTAGCATTACGAAGATTAATTAAAGTATATCGTAGTCTCTTTTGAGGGTTGTTCATTTGCCATTAAATGCGTAGATTAAAAGCCTTAATCTCTTTCGCCGTAGGGTCTTGATATTGAGCTGCCACGGAAAGATTAAATGCGGCTTTTGGCTAATAAATAGTCGCAATATAGGCTCCACGAGCGCGTTGTTTTATATAGGTTTTCTTGTAGTTGTTTTTAGCAACGTTAATTAGCCCTAAGCGCGTCCCTTGTTTCTTTTGCAATATGTACAAGTCATTTCCGTTCTTAGTAATAGTGCACTTATTAAATGTGAGGAGTTTGGAGGCGTTAAGGACTTGTATTAGCTTAGTTAAAAATCTAGTATTAGTAATATGCTATTGCTCTTAGGCCAAAAAGTCGTTGTTTTTGAGAATTAATGTATTATTAATTTGCATTTTTATTATTCTAAACTTCTAGCTATTTTTAATTGTAATTAGTAAGTAGGGGTTATAAGTGAAAGTCTTTATTTGTAGTTTCTTCATATGGTGCTTATAATATGTGTTGAATTAATAGTTTTTTGATTTTGGTATATTGTATAATAAAAGCACAATTATAAATATAATGCCTTTAGCGAATTTGTTTGCAATTTCTTTTAGTGGCCATGCAAATATGCCTTGTAAAAGCTTAGTAACTACTTATACGTAGGCTTGGGTGATATCTTGGATTGCTAACCTTAACTTGGATTCGCTTTAGGGGTAATTTGAATATGTAACAGCTACGGCCAAAAGGATAAGTAATCGCTGGCTTAATCTTTGGATTATTAAAGATTAAGTTAGGATTTCCTACTTCCCTTTGTTGTTGAAGCATTAAATTATTAGTTTTGACTTCTCATATGAAGTTAATGTTTCCTTGCCTTTGACTTTGTTTACCATTTTAGACTTGAAGATTCAATGGCCTTTGATTTTGGAGTTGCTTTTATGAATTGGGACAAACACTTCTCAAGCCATAAGAGCTTTGTACTCGATTTAGCGGAACTTCTTAAAGAGTAGTGTGGAAGGGATAAAGCCCAATAAACCACACAACAAGAGGGTAGCATGTAGCGAGCCACCGGAGGAGAATCTAGGGTCTGTAAACAACAAATCAATTAAATCTAAAGATATCACATATCTAAAGAGTACAAATTGGCAAAGAAGGGGAGGGAAAAGGTTCTAATAAATAGAATATATTTGGTGTTGCGTTCTTAATGTTCTAAAATCAAGTGTTGGCTTCTTTTATGTGCGAAGAACCGGCGCAGTCATGTGACAAAAGAAACCAGTGGCTGTCCTCGCCACAGTAGCCTTTTCGTGGTAATTTTGCCCTTAGATTACAACTTAAGGGAAAAATCGTAATTTTGCTGCTTCTTTTTTATTAAGAAAGCTTTGGCTTTTGGAATTATATACGTCTTGTTTTAACTATTAATAAAAATGTATAAGAAAGTGTTTAGCTTTTTATTAGTAAAGGTAAGAATACTAGGAATAAGTTTTGTAAATAAGATTTTTATAGTTGATTTAAATTGGGCTTATTTCGATGGCAATTCAAAGGCTAATTAAGGTTGGTTTTATGATAATCTTAAATTAAAAGTAGAATTAACGAAATCCTTTGGGAAATTTTCTTTTTAATTAAAGTTGTTTATTTTAAATAAACATATTAATATTAATTAAAATATACGTGTTTTATAATTCATTTGAATTAAGTACAACTTTTTTATTATACTTAGAAATTAATAAGGGCCTTTTTAGCTCTTTTTTTCTCTTTAAATAAGAACTTAATTATTAAGCCGCAAGTCATAAATATGAGTTGTTTCGAGGCCGTTTTGAGTTGCAAGCGCATTATTGATTTTACAAGCAGCGTAAATCTTACACACTTCTCGCATAGTTTTCTTAATAGCAATAGCGCGCTGCTTAATGAACGAATTTGGTAAGTTCATTTTTGTAATTTTAAGGTATGCGCCAAAGACTAGCAACATTGGAATTAACTCATTAGGTTTTGCTATATTATTTACTAATTTAATGGCCATTTAAAGTTGCATATTATTTTATAAGCTTAGTTGCTTAAAAGTAATAATTTCATACGCTTAATAAAGTAAATAATAATATCTTTTTACTTTGCTAATTAAATAATAAGCCTTTATAAGAATAAGTTTAAGTATACTTCTTACTAATCGCAATAAGCTTTGAAACTTCTTAGAATTGAAATTGGTTTTGTAATTGTAAATAGTGAAGTTAAGTGGCTTAATATAAGTATTTATTTATATAAACTTAAAGGTATTAAATACCTCTCAAGACGTAGCCAAACCGGGGGCCTTTCGAAGAAACTTTGTTGTACTAAAGCTAATAGTTTTATTAATAATATAAAAAGCATACCTTTCTTTAAATTGCGCAATATTAATGTAGACTATGTAATTAAAGTTAATATTATTTTGTAATTTAAACTTAAAGTAATAAAAAGCATTTGCATATAACTAGCAGTGCTTGCATATTTTTTTAACTTACTTTATAACATTAAAATTAAATTCATGATTAGCTTAATTTAGTAAGTATTGTAAACGCCGCACAAAAGAATATTTAAATCGTTTATAAAGGCGTTAAATCTTCGTTTTCGTAAGATAGCATAAATTAATTGTAGTAATAAAGAGTTCTAATAATCGGTTGGTTTTATTTAAAAGAAGCCATGAGTGCCTCTTTTTGCGCACAATTAAGTGCTTCTTATTTCTTTGAATTAATATATTGCGCAAGTTGTTATAATGTGCATTTAGTTAGTTAAGCTGCTATAAGCACACCAAAAATAGTATATTTGCATTTACAATGGTAAATTCCATGAGTTCTATAAGTATTTTAATAATCGCAATGCTAAGCGAGGATTTTAAATTGGCTTCAAATGTAATTCAACTTTAGCTTAAATAAGTAGTATTAAGCTTTATATTCTAAATTCATTGTAAAGCTTTAAGTTAATTAAAGCCTTTTATATTGCGATTTAACGCGCTAGTATTAATTAGTAGGCCTTGGAAAAATTAATCAATTCATTGTGTAGTAAAGGCGTTAAATGAAGGTAATTTAACTATTAACGCCAAGACATGATAAGCTTTGCGTTCTTCAAGCTGCCTTAGGACTTCTCGTGCGTTGTACTTAGCGCTGCTTACTATAAATACAATCGTAAAATGCGCAAATCTTATATTGCTCTTATTATTACTATTATGTATAAATTAGCTGTTATTTAATGAAGTATTATTATTATTACTATTAAACATATTTTTAATGTGGATTTAGTTTTGATTTATTTTTAGTTCATTTCTTTTCACGTACGCTATGTAAGCCTTAAATAATTTGTTTATTAGCTTAATTCCTTTTGCTTTATGATTCGCAAAGTAGTAAGCTTTAAAAGCTGCCTTTTTATTTTTAAAATAGCAACTACTATGATAATTCTTTTTTTAGTATACAATGCACCTTGAATAGCTTGCCTTAGTTTTAAAGAAATCTCTACGCTTATTGCTATAAGAGAACTTTATCTTTTTATCGAAATAATACGTATAATTATTATTCTTTACTATGTAGGCTTAGTAACAATACAAAGTAGTATCATGGTGTTGTAATCTTGAATCATAAGTTAATTCTACTTTAGCCGCAAAACGTAGGCTGTTCATAAGAGTAAGAAAAGTTGCAAGGGCCTTAAAGAGCGCTATTTTAAAGAGTAAATCACTAAAAATACCTTGTAATAGCTTATCACGCAAGGTCTTATTATTTCGCATATTATTGTCCTTCAAGCTAAGTTGTATACTTTGAAGCTCTTTAATATACTTCTTAAGTTGTATTAGAATTAATTTCCCTTTTTAGTGTGGTTTTATCTTAAATATTGCAAATGTTAAAGTAAATCAATGACCTAAAAACCTGGCTGCACATTCTTTCGTCTTAAAATAAGCACGAGTAGCCTCAATAAGCTCGTTGAACAAGAAAAGCTTATTTTGAAGGTACTAATAGTAGTACGAAGCCGCTTTATCTCAAAGCATAGTTAAATATCCCTTATCCCAAATAAAGAAGTCTAAGCCGGCCCTTTAATAAAGCTTTGCAAAGATGTAAAGCTTCTCATTTAAGTGATCTCTTTTTTCACTGTACATAAGTTTCTTACTGTATAACTTCGCGAGAATAATTAGTACCTTGGACTACTTTAGCGATAATGAACTTTGCAAAAACCACGAGAGTTGTGTTGGCTTAAGTTGTAGTTTCGTTTGATTTGGCACCGCATGTAGTCTGGTAGTGGTTTAAGTCAAAAATAGCAAAAGCGAGGTATCTTTTGGTCGAACTAAGGGGATAAAATTTGAGTTTAGTAGTAAGTTATTAGTCTCCCTTTATGGTGGTGTAAAGACAATAGACTCTTGGCTTGGTGTATACGCGCTTTCTCGTTTAATTGACACTAGTAGTAAGATTAAGCAATGCTTTAGTGAGTTCGTATTATACAAGTCTTTATTACCGAGGTTAATTTCTAATTTTAGAGAATTTGTTCTCGTAAAAGGAACTTCTGGCCAACACGAGCTTAATTCAGTGTAGTTTCAAACTACTACTCTTAGTGCTAAAACACTTAGAAGTAGCAAAGGCGTTTAATTATTAAGCGTAAAATGAATTTGTAAGTTGGTGCTTATACGTAAAGTTTTAGGTTGTACTCTTTAAGAAAAAACCAAACCTATTTTAAAGGCGATTTAATGTTAAAGTTTCAATTACTTATTTAGCCAAATATTCTTTTCTTGTGCTAACGCAATAAAAAGTGCCTTAGCCGTAGACTTTCCTTTCCCTTTGTGTATAAAAACCTCGCTTCACTTGAGTCCATTGCGAAGCTTGCTTTGCACTTCATTACTAAGTTTAGCGAAAGTGCTTATTGTTTATTCTTAAAAAAAGTTCCAAAAGTTAATAAATATTGTGTTTTTGTTTTTTGTATTATAATAAACGTTTAAGAATTGTTTAATAAACGCTTCCAGCTTAGCTATCATCCTCATTAGAAGTCCCTAGCTTAATTCGTTAAGCTTATTACTTACTTTGTTTCAAACTAGCAATTAAGTATTATTTCTTTCTAATTTGGGAGTTAATTTCGGCTAGTCTCTTAAAGTCGATATAATATCAAGGTCAACTTAAAGTAGTTTTAAGGTTTTATTATTGCGTAATAAACACTAGAGATTTTCGTACAATCTCTTAAGAAGTAAAGTAATAGTTTCCCAAGGTTACTTAAGTTTGCCGTACGTGTACAAGTACGGCTAAGAGAAGCTTCACAAGAGATAGTAATTAAGCTGTCTTGCGATTTTGTTTAGAAAGTAACTCTTCAGTCTAAGACCTTACTATTTGTGGTACAAAGTAGACCACTAATTAGTATTGGTGCAGTACCAATAAGAAAGCACCAAGCGTTCGTCGATATATTAAATACGCAAATGCAGTAAGACAATTAATCAAAAGTATGATATGGTTGTAAAGTCTGGCTCTTCTAAGAAGTGCTGGAGATGGTTTATATATACATGTATACCCCTCCGAAGGGGGTCCGAGACCGGTTCGTACCGCCTCAGGCCTACTTCTAAAGAACCTCGGCACAAGCAGTTCCTTGCGTACCAACATAATTAAAATAAAAAGTTAAGTTTAGTAACTTATTAAAAATAATTTAAACTAGTAACAAAAAAGTATTAAGTTTGGAGTTTTTTCTTATGTTTTTGTACTTGTTATTTAATACTTATTTTATTGTTTTTTTACGTTTATTTAAAAAGTAAGAAACAAAAACGCAATTGAATTTTCTTAAAAACCACTCTTTAATTCAAGGCATTATTGCATTTCCTTAGGAAAAATTATATAAGTTGGCCAAAGAAGGGTTTTCATTTATCAAGCAAAGCTTAATATTCTCTTTCTTCTTCTTCGCGCCAAAGTGGCGCCTCTTCGCCGCAAAAGCAAAATCATCATCAGCATTATTATTAGCAAAAGCCTTACGCTTAGCACCACTACAATGATTCAAACGACTAACAACCGTTAAGATCTTATTAAACTCAAGAACTAATTTTTATAAAATTAAACTTATTACAAAGAAGTTTTTAATACGAATTAAAAATGTACTTACTACTTAACCTTTTGCTAATTAATGAATTTTACTTCATAAGACCTAAGTCTTTTTTAGCAAAGTCAAAGCCAGCACATTTCTAGTCTTTAGTGCTTTTATTAAAGCAATTAACAAAATCGTAGTTATTTTCTTTGCGATAGCAAAGATAGCAATAAGCTTAACTGTTGGTACGCAAAAAACTGCTTGTGCCGAGGTTCTTCAGAAGTAGGCCTGAGGCGGTACAAACCGGTCTCGGACCCCCTTCGGAGGGGTATACATGTATATATAAACCACCTCTAGCACTTCTTAAAAGAGCCAGACTTTACAACCATACCATACTTTTGACTGACTGTCTCATTGCACTTTAACGTATTTGATATATCAAACAAGCGTTTGGTGCTTTCTTATTGATACTGCACTAACATTAACGATGTTTTTACTCTTATTAAAAACAACATAAATAACTACTCTCAAAGCAGCGAACTTTAAGCTAATAAACTAATGCAACTACTTGCAAATTAGTTATAATACACATATAAACTTAATTTAAGGTTACAAATAAAATAAAAATAAAAAAAAGAATTAAAAAGATATTAATTTTTACTTATATAAAAGCACAATTCTTTTTACACAATATAATAACTACATTTCTTTAAATTAAAATTATCAAAATCATACTCATAAGATAAATTAACACTTAGAGCTTAAATACACCTTACGCAAAATACTTAGTGCGCAGCCTTAAAGCGCCGAAAAAAGTTAAAATAAGCATTATTTAATCGTTAACATATTATTACTACACCAAAACAACTTCAAGTTAATTTCTTTACTTTTAATTATTATTATTTTATAATTATTATTTTGCAAAGCTATTAGTAATATATTAATAAAGAAAATTTAACATACTTATAATATTAAAGAAAAAAAATTACTAAGAAAAAAACAATTTTTTAAAGAGATCTTTAATTATATATAAGCAAGTATTTAATAATAGAAAACACTTTAAGTAAGCAATTCCCAATTTAGCGATACTTATAAGCTAGTTTGCTTAGCTATTATTATTCACCAACGGCCTTGAAACATTGTTTCCTCACCTCTTTGAACCACTTACGAGACTAAACTAAAGTCCCCTTATTTGCTTAGGTAATTAAGAGTTTTGCAATTATCTGGTTTTTTATTACTTCAATGTTTTTTTACACTCTTTTATTTAGTAACTTTTTCCTTAGTATATTACGTTCTTTACTTATGCTAGTATTACTTCTCTTTTTGCGTACTCTTTACGACTATTGAAAAAGCATGTTTTTCCAACGAAAGTATTGCCGGCGTTGGTACGCAAGGAACTGCTTGTGCTAAGGTTCTTTGGAAGTAGGCCTGAGGCGGTACGGACCTGTCTCGGACCTCCTTCGGAGGGGTATAAATGTATATATAAACCACCTCTAGCACTTCTTAGAAGAGCGAGACTTTACAACTATACCATACTTTTGACTGATTGTCTCACTGCACTGACGTTCTAAATATCAATATATTGACTTGAATATTCGGTGCTTTCTTACCGGTACTGCACCGACAGTAATCTTAACACAACTGAGGATTTGAGCAGTGATGCTTCTTTCGTGGGCTAGAAATGGCTCTCACGAAGACCGAGGTCATTCATGTGGCCCCATTTCAACTTTTGATTTGGGGGCTTTGCCATTCCAAGAGTTGGGTCTCGGCGGTCAGAGAAAGCGGGAATCACGAGACCCATACATTTATATTTTCCTTGTCTTCTTGGTGGTGAGTCTGAAAATCCAAGAGTTCAAGAGATGAGGCGGAGAATAAGAAATGCCAATGATCTGCAAGCAATCTGGCGCGGGCCCAGCCAAGCAATTCTACAATCCACTATCTCTAGACATCGAAAATACTACCTTCCTACCCTGACCACCACCGACCAGAGCGAGACACTGAAGGTCTGTCCTGCCTAATCCAAAACACCCGCATGGTTTTGATACTGCCAAGGTACTAAATAATACGACCATCACGTGCGGTGAGAGGCTCTCCGCTTGATTTTGAGTGCGAGATCTTATTTAATCTTGCCTCATTTGACCTGTTGTGGGTCAGTTCTCCAAGGCATGGCAACTGAGGCGCGTCCAAATCACTTATCAGTCATAACATCACGCGGGAGCTAACATTCAACAAAGATCAAAATAGTGAGATCGCCCATAAAAGAATGCTGGTGATTGTCCGCCTCAAAAACCAGCAATCATCAATCATGTCGTTGACAAGACTTGTCGTCGGTGTTCTAGCCGCAGTCATAATTCCCACTTCTCTCGCGCAAGACTCGAGCACACCAATATGCTTAAAAAACGGCTTCGACGAAATCAAATTCCCACAGGGGGGCAAAGGCTTGAAAGGGAACGTCTGCGCTTTTTCGTTCCCAGTTGCTGAAGCGTGTCTCAATTTCACCTCATGTTGCGCGGCAAAGCAGCCCGAGTTGTTCTACCAAGAACCTTGCAGGTACGTCATGAATTTATGCCCTTGAATTCACTCTGTTTCCTTAGTCAAATGAACTGTTACTATTCACAAGCCATGGCCGTGTACTGATTACGTTTTCTACAGTCAGTATTGTCAGGTGGATCGAATCACTTTCTTCCCAGACTGTGTCACGCGTGTGGCACAATCAGGAAACTATTCAGCTGGAAACTATTCAATCGGACCAGTCAGCTGCTGGGATCGCAGTGCTGCCAGGAAGCAGTTTAGGACTTTGGGGGGAGTGGTTGTGATATTGTCAGTTGTCGTGGGGTTAGCGTCATTTGCGTGAAATGTGTTTGCGATTTAGGTGCTGTTGGAAGGGGGGGACATTCGAGGATAGAAAATGTCATTTGAATAAGGCCCAGTTGCATCTATCGTTCATTCATCTTTCTCTTTTGCTTTCTATCGATTGTTTCTGTGGGGGGGTGTCTTCTTGTCCTAGTATACGCGGTTTTGGCTTGCGTCGTAGTTTTTTCAATGTTCCGATCACATCAGCACTGGATAGGTATTCTCAAAGATTCTACACGTGCTGCTAGCAGTCTTCAACATCACCTAGGCAGTCGTTTGTGCATTTCCCCTCCAATATAGCATTCCCACGCTGGCGCTCTTACTATTCGGGTCCGAAGTATCTCTCCTCGAAATGCACCACATAGCAGTATCTTTTATATATGTCCAATCAGTATGATAGCTCTCCAACACCTTGCCGTCTTGAACGGCCCAGCTCAGTGCTTTTTCGATCCAAAAGACGCAATTCCAATCGTCATATCCTGCAACTTGGTGCTCGCTTAATATTTATTGAGAACGAGTAATTACTAGTATGGAACTTATCGTAAGAGGAAACACGTGCCTGGTACGCTGGTAGAAAACGAGCTTTATGAGAGATTTAATTTGCTTTGTAAGTTGGAAAGAATATAACACCCTTTTCTGGGCTTCACGACTCTGAATTACTCGTCTTTTTTCCCCCGGAAGATCATGGGCCCACAAAACAAGCCTTGGCGAGATGCCACTCCCAAGCCCCAGGAGGGACAACCTAACCTGAACTACGCCTCACTACCTAGGTATTCAAGTGAGGGAAGTCTTCCAACCCAACCAAGACAACATGACATCGCCGCCCCCGATTCCGACGTCGCCGAAAATTCAATCAAAGCCGTCTATGCTGACCAGCTTTTCAGCTGCCTCCCGAATCAGTTCCTGACGTGCCGGTCATACGCACATCTGATCCCCCCGACCCGAAACCTAAACATCAGACTTCCCCAACTGCTCTACCTGACGCCTCGACGACAGCACAATGCTTATTGCAAATTGGCCTTCCAGTATCGGATGAATCTCTCTGGGACCAGGGCTTTGAATTGCCTGCCATGCTCCCTCCTCCTACGTTGAGCTTCACCATCCCTTCTATCCAGGAAGATGTTATCCTCGACTGTCGTGTTTATCACCCCACTTCCCTAGCTCCAGCCTCGATTTCCCACCTCGCAGAATGGAACAAGAAGGCGGCCGTGGTGGCACACCCGTATGCACCTATGGGCGGTAGTATGGATGACCCAGTCGTGAGGTGTATCGTCAGTCTGCTGTTGAAGCAGAACTTTGTGGTTGGAACCTTCAACTTTAGGTAAGCAGCCGTCATCCTCACTCGGTGGTGGATTAAGTTACTGACGTTCTGTTGTGTAGAGGAGCAGGCAGTTCCAAGGGACGGACATCATGGCAGGCCAAGTCAGAACAAAAGGACTACATCAGTTTCGTTGCATTCATGGTCTTCTACATATACTTCCTCTCACCGCAACCAATACCATTCGACCTACCCAAATTCACACGCTCGAACCCCGAATTACACGGACTAAGTCCTGTTCAATCGCAGGCAGTCTCTCCTCCTCATTCAAGCGACTCGCAGCACCTGAGCCCTACTTCATCGGTAGACCTGCCACCATCTGTATTAGATAAGGAGGGTCCTAATATCATTAATACACATCCTCGACTTCTCCTCGCAGGCTACTCATACGGAGCCTTAATAACGAGTTTATTACCGCCCATAATAAGCTCCATAATATCTCCATTCCAAACACCTGCTCCGGGTTCAGCATATGCCGAGATTCGACTACGCGCCGAAAGTCTCGCCGCGCAGCAGACTCTGGAGATAAACAGCCAGATCTCGGCTCTTCTACAAACATACACGCGCCGGAGGGGTCGAAGTCTAAATGCGGATGAAATCCTCTACGCGAAAGGACGGAAGCCGAGCGGTGTTCGTATGGGCGGAGGGGAGGATCTGAGGAGGGCAAGCCATGATTCGTTCCGTTCTAGAGGCTCGTTTTCTATTGATGCGCCGGAATTGGTGAGGAAGAGTGTGGACAGAGTCCGATCGATTGGGAAACATAAACGAATGTCCCCGAAAAGGCACAATACACATGACTCCATCTCATCATCTCTCAACAGCCGACCAGGATCACGGCATTCCCTTTCAACGAGTCTCGCGGATGAAAAGGCAGTAATAGACGACGAGCCGATACTCAAAGCGCTTCCTGGTGCTGTAGACGGTTTACAGATGGGCTATCTCCTCGTCTCTCCCTTACAAGGAATAGTCAACAGTCTAGCCACACTCTGGACCTCTAAATGCTGGCGAGAGAAAGATTCCATTTCCGAACACGAGATGAAGTTCACTGTCGATCCAACATTAGCTATATTCGGAGACGACGACGTCTTTGTAAGTACCAGGAGGTTACGAGCTTGGTCTGAAAAGTTGAGAGCTACTGGGAGAGAGAGCGGAAAGGGGGGCTATTTTAGGCATATTGAGGTTTCCGGTGCAGGGCACTTTTGGCATGATCGTCAGGCTATCAAGACGCTGCAGGATCAGATTAGGCGTTTTGTGAGGGATTTATGATGGGTTGGATATAGCTGGATATGATGGATAATGAATGGACGGGGTATAAAGGACATGGCGAGCAATTTGAAGCGATGATATGGTATTATGAATTGATATTTCATGTTTGATTGAGTGCTGTGAGAATTTTCTGGGTTCACAACTCATTCAAAACATTCTCACTCATAAACGCCAGCTCAGTCTCCAATGACCCCACAAGTCAAAACTCCACACTTCCCCAGACACTGACGCAAAGGCCAAACATCCTCTCCCCATCTTCAACTTTCAATCACAAAATCGCCAACATCAACAACGACACAACAGTAGTAGCCAACCCAGCAAAACCAGGTCCGTTCATCACCCCCGCACTACCTTTATCTTCATTCTTGTCAGTGCCGCTCTTAGTCTTATTCTGACTAGCGCTTGGTCCGACAGTCTTCATACAAGTCATTTGCGCTTCGGCTTTGGTGATGAGTGTGCCGTTGCCGGGTAGAAGAGTGTGAGGATTGGGACGATGCCGAATATGTTTTCTGAGGCTGTGAGGATTGAGAAATCGCCCTGGAGAGCGGAGTTGAGTCTTAGCTGTTGATATTGCTATTGTTATGGGATATGCTATGGGATAAATGAGATACTTACAGCTGTCTGAATCGAAGTTACAAGTGCCGAGTCGTACTCTCGGGGAATTATAGGCCAGTAGCTAGAGGTGCTGTTTTGCGAAGACGTGATGGGAATAGCGGCCTCAGAGCCGGTGAGTGCTGTGCGCTATAAAATCAGTTTGTGAAACTCAAGATCACTACTTAAGTATGTATCTATCCATTCTCACTTGGTAGACACATCACTAGAAGTTGGGAAGCTTACGCTTAACACTAACGCCCGTCCATCTATCCCCATCCGCAAAACCCACACGAGCAAAATCAACGGTCTCCTTAAAAGCACTCTCTAGCTTCATACAAGCCTCCGCGCTCCCTAGACCAGCAACATCGACTTTCTCAGCTCGAGCAACCAGCGCGCCGACGCACTGTGCATTCAAAGCTTCTTGACATGTCCCCTGAGCATCTTCAACATCGGAATTACCAAATGTGACTTTTTTGCTGACTTGGTTGAAGAAGACTGCGCAGGCTCCGGTGCCGGTGAGGCTGGTTTTTGGTGGTGTGCCGAGGTAAAATGTCTTCTCGAAGGTGCGCTTGTCGTTGGCTGAGTTGATGGAGATGCCTTCGGTCCAGGAGAGGCCGGTCGGTGATTGGGACGTGATGGGGATTCGGGCTAGGCCAATGTTGGGGAAGGTTTTGTCGATGACGGTGCATTTGGAGGTGCCTGTGTCGTCTTCTGGGCAGGGAGGTGATGGTGGCACAGCCGACGATTTTGGAGTTGAGGTTTTGGCTGAGGGCGGTGTTGATGAAAAAGAGTGCGAGAACCGCCACTAACTTGAGGGTGGAATGCATGTTGTGTGTTTATTTGGAGATAGTGAGGTTACTGAGAAGGTAGTGTCTGGAGATCTTTCCAGATTAGTGGATTGCGAGTTGCAATCGAAATCGAAGTAGGAAGTGAACTGGTTGCAGGTGGAAAGTCCTCATGAGACACAAAGAAAACAAAAAACGGAAGATGAAGAATGCCATAGCAGGTCACTCGAAAGATTTTGGTTGCCGGATCGGGGTTCTTTGTTATGTTTTAGCAAATGAAGATGGGTGTGGAGGTTGGCGTGACCGTTTGTTTTTGTTCTTGTTCCTCTTTTTTTCCTCTTGGGAGTAATATTGAAAGCTAAATGAAAGCGTGGGGGCGACAAATACCGAGTTCAGATATCGCAAATGGAATTTTCTGCAGAATATCCGACAAAAGTCTCTGGCCTCTGTTCGGCAGCAGCACAATTAGAGTACTGTTTCGACCTAGATTTCCAACAATTGGTCACCGGTGAAAGATTTACAAGAGAAAGCCCGTATGATTGATTTAGTAATTAGACAATTGAGACTTGATGTACTCTGGGTGAAGAGCCAGCTTTGTTTACTCTATGCTTTCGGCACTCGCTTGTGTTCAGGGGCGCAGATGTTGGGTTAGGTCGGCATGTTACTAGGTAGACTTGTGGCTTACGGGGCGGTTATCTGCCAGTTTTTTTGTGTTATTCCAATAGCCGATCAGGAGTACCCAAGAAGGATGTAGGTTAATATCTAGTTCGATTTTATATTTTAGGGTTGGGCAATCGTCAACACACATGCTCAGTTGCTGCCGTGATCCTTGGCATGTACTCATAGAACAGAGGAAATCGGTGAACTACTCACGGCTATGGATATCTGATTTTAATCGTGATCCTAACCATCCGAAAAGAAACCCCATTCATAAATTCTCCACACTCCAAAATAACAGAAACCCCCTAAAGGAGATCATTATTTATTTATTTACTCCACAAGGCGGCCGCCGCTTGGGGTTCCAGCAGCCAAGAAGCTATTATGATTGGCTCAATGCAGCATCCCGATTTAGAGAACCCAGGATGCTGCGCCATCAGAAAGCTTGGCCTGCCTAGTAACAAGTAACAACATCCCATCCATCTCGTATTCATGACGACCGTAACCTTTTGATAAAGATGTGACTTCTCCTCTCCTCCATCTCGAAGAAATAGAAGAGAAAAATATCAATCTACCACCCCTCCAAGCGCTGAATCTCCTCTAAAATTGTCAATCCTATCAGCACGCCCGTATCTGAAAGGCGCAAATATGGCGGCGCTCTTCTACACCGCGAAAGGCATCGAGAAACTCGCTGTTCTCTTACGATTGGGAGAATTCGAAGGTATGTAGCTTACCTACTCATGCCTCCCCGGTCCGAGCACATCCATATCCACCTTCTTCTCTACGGATAGGCAGATAGATACAGAAGCTGATCGCTATACTCGCAGTCCAACCAAACTGGCAATGCCCGTCCTGCGTATCCTCCCCCACGTCGCCCCTCTGCGCCGACTGTCGCGCGAGCTGGATCCATGAGCTACACAACCTCGATTACAGCGATGCGTACGAGGCGCGTCTCAGTCGTGCATTAGGTGTCGTGGGTTTGGCGACGGGATTTAGTGGGTGGGCTGCGAATGTCGGGTTGGGGTTGTTTGAGTTTGGGGATATGATCGGTGGGGTGAGTTTTCCTCCTAGTTTTCTACTACTACTCTTGGGTAAATCTGTAGATCTATAGACGTGGTATAGAAGGAGCGGAGCAGATAGTGCAGATAGAGAGACATAGCTTGCTAACGAGTTATTGGATTACAGATCACAGCTTTCATCCTCTGGTTCATCCCCAGCAACCACTGGCTTGCAACACCCCTAACAATCTTCTTCACCACCCTCTACATCCTCTCAACACTCACACTCATATCCCTCTTCACAATCTCCGGGTTCATCATGGCCATGAATCCATCAGGAGCTAGACACTGGCGACACATGACGCCGCAGATGTATGCGTTGCTTGGTGTCTTTGGACTCGTGGAAGTGGTGGTCCTAGTATTGCGCATCAGCCTCATGGATCTCTTGATCATTGTGGGCCCTTTGATGATGAGTGGTGTGGGTTTTATGGCGCCGTTGTGTATGCGGACACCTGAGGAGGTAGAGCGAGGGAGAGTGGAGTTGAAGAAAGATGAGCAAGTCGTGTAGGTAGCTTCTGATTTAGTACAACCACAATTACCTATGGAAGGCTAGTAACCCGGATTGCACATCCGACTGTCCAAACAACAATTCAAACAATCAATAACCTGCAATCCCATCTCACAAAAGCACAATGCACTCAGGTCAAAGAAAGCAATTCCCTAAAAAGTTTCAATAAATTTCGATATGCTAAAATAGACCCAACCAGCCCTCAGGTTCGCTGAAGAATGATACAGAAGAAAAAAGAGCACTGCATAACCAGCCAGTAAGGAGTAAGGTACCCAATTTGATTCCCTCATGAAAAAGAAATCCAAAATGCAACATGAATCGTAATCCTCGTAAACACGTTCAGAACGTTTATGTTTGTTTTTTGCGGGCCGTCCGTCAATTACACCCAATCCCATTCCATTCCATCTCATCTCATATCTGATCAGGTCAGATCAAATCATACAGCAATCGGCATTCGAAGAAGGCCATCATCCAGTCCCACCAATCCCCAAGCCAACTTTCATACCCTGATTCTGCACCTGTGCACCCACACTAGCACCACGCTCTCTCAACCTCCTCCCCTCCATCAAACCCCTCAAGCCACGTTTCTGCAGCCCGATAACAGCACTCACGTCACCCTTCCAGACTTCTCTATCGCGACTACTCCTCTGACCCGTTTCGGACGCACTCATACTTCCGCTCATATCCGACTCAGAGACATCACTCGCGACACTACTCGTTGCGCTGGTAGCCTCATCTTCTTCTGGTTTGCGACCTCCGCCTACAGCGGTGTTGATACGCAGGCTTTGCTGAGAGCGAGAATTCGTATCCCCTCCTAGAGCGCCGATATGCAGCATTTGAGGTGCTGTACTGGGATTTCCCCCCGGTATGTCTTGGAAATCGGGAGATAGCCAGTTCTCTCCAAGACCCGACATGGAACTTGTCGAGCGGCCACCACCGGCGGCCATTGCTGACGCGTTGAACACGGCTGCGGCGTTGCGGGAATCGAGGATCTCGTGGAGCCGCTCGACGACGGCCTCGAGCAGCCCGTCGACTTTGTAGGGACGGGCGATTTGCAGGAGGGAGCAGAGGATTTGAGGGGTACAGTGTGGTGATGACGATGGTGGGAGGGCGGAGGTGTAGATGAAATGGAGAAGTGCTTTCAGTGTTAATTGTGTATGGGGAAGGAAAAGGGTTCGGGGTCGAGACGATGGAGAAAGGGTGTTGGCGTCTGGGGGAAGTGGTAATGTCGCAGTTTCGTTCGAGCCTTGATTGCCGGAGGCTAGGGAGGCCGTTGATGTGTTGTTCAAAGTGGAGGAAGTACTCATGCTCGAAGACTGAGCACCAATGCTGGGAGTAATGGTGACACTGCTATTCCGACTTGGGTTGTGCCGAAAGACATTGTCTGGTCTGAGAGTGGCTGCATCATTGCCGTCTTGAGTTGCAGCACCTTCGCGAAGAAGTTGCACAAAATAGGGTCCCCATCTCCGGGCAATGACTCTGGAGTTCACAGGTATGCGCTCTCCTCCAACACATAGAATGTCCATATCGGCCAACTCCCGCAATCCAAGAGCAACCTGGCCCAACTCTTCAGCAGCTTTCGAAAGAGAGCGGCCACCTGCAGTCCAACCAGCTTTGGTACCTAGGCTCAATGATGGAATGTTGAACGGAGAGCTGGCCGAGACGAAACCTGACATGGGTGCCGCTCTCCTCGGGTTGTCATACAAACCAAATGCTTCGAGCTCAACCATACAGACATTGCTGAAATTAATGCGGCGATGATTGTAATCTTCGACCAAACTTCTCTTTCGGTTCCCAAGAATCACAAACGTATTACGGCGGTTCCAGAGCACTCCTCGGTTCCAGCTACCCTGGCTGAAAACACTACCCCCCGCATCAATACGATTCCAGGTCAAAGTCTTCAGGTCCAATGCCCACAATGCATACTCTTGCTTCGATGACGTGAGATATGTACCGCTGACAACAAAATTGGTGTCAATCACCCCGCCGTTAGGAAATCGTAGGCCAGGCGGCGAGAAGGTGCCCTGCATTGGCTTTTCAGACAATGTCCCATCAGAGGACCGTATCTGAAGTTCCAATTTGACATCCAAGAAATTGTAGTTCGAGTAGATGAGCATGGAGGATCCTGGCTCCCTCGACTCCTGTGTGACGTTCCCGGTATCTGGTTTTGTGGGTGAGCTCTTTCCAAGCCTCGATGTAACGCTGCTCGGAAGAGGCGCAACGACACTGCGATATGCTCCACAGCTCTTCCCCAATTGTTGTGTGCTAGTCCATTTCAGACTTCGAAGGTTGAAGACACTGATCTGCTCGATGTAGTGATTGGCACTATCCTGGCCTCCTACCACAACCATTTCGGCGCCTCCTGTACCATCAAGATTCACACCCAAGGTGCCCGAGTTAGGGTTTGACCCGGGGAGATTGTGTTGGATTGCTGACGAAGCAGCATTTGTCGAGGAAAAGGTAGCAGATGATGGGAGTATTGTCGCGCAATGGGCATATCTTCCTTGCGGTGTGTCCTGGGTAGGAATGAAAGTCCAAGATCTAGTTGGCGCATCGTAAATGTAAATATCGGACATGACCACGACCTCTGGCTGTGTTTCTTGGGCAGCAGCTACTGCTTGCGCCTGTCCTTGTGATGGTGCAGGAGACATGCCACCATAGCATACAAGTTTCGTATCTCCGAGCGGGCAGACACTGTGGAAGTATCTTGGTGGGGGTATATCTCCAGATGCATCAATCTTTGTCCAATGCCTTCTTATAAGATCCAGTTCGTACAGGTCTGATGTCAAAACAGGTCTCGACCGAGATAGTATTCGTCCACCAAAAACATACAGTTTATCTCCCAATATGGTAGTTGTCGCTCCAACCAATGGATGTGGCTCCCGTCCCGTTGTTCGATGTACATTGCACATAAGACCTGATAGATGTTGAGATGATCCTCCAGGTGTTCCTACAACGTTGCCTCCACCTGATCGTGGCTGGGCTGGTGAAGGGCCTGCGGACGGTGGACCATTGCTTCGAGGAGTCATAACATCTCTCGTCTCATCCTCGTGCTCTGGTCTGTTGGCTTCCTGTCTCGAAACGTTGGCTTGACTACCACCCATATCTGATAGATAAGAACTCGAAGGGGTTTTGAAGCCCAGGGCATACATCTGCGATTGTCCTGGCCCTGACGTCGCCGAGTCCATCGTGCTTGTCCGACTCCCACTCATGGCTTGTCGTGACATTGTGGCTGGTGGTTTTGAATATTCTGGGAAGTATGAGGTCTGATACGTTGCGCCGTGTAGCAGTTCTTCAACTGGAAGGGCGGAAGGAGTCCTAGGCAGCGGCTTTTCGAGGATGGAATCGCTTGCACTCGGGGTATGCCTCTTCGGTCGACGATACTGTGTGGCAGCACCCGCAGATGCTGGAGAGGGATCGAGCGGGGTCGAGGCTGGCGACAGTCTTTCACCGACTTGTATGTTCCCAGGTCGATTATGCGGTCCCGAAATCGATCCCAACTTCTTTATGCCCCTCCGCACCCCTGACAGGAAGTCGCCTCTCTCGGGATAAAATTCGTCCTCCGCAGAGTCGTTTGGGGTTGAGAACTTCGACTCGAGCGCGCCTGGAGGCCGCAAAGTCAGCTTGTCCGCCATGATCACTCATGCTGGAGAAGAAACAAAGGGAAGAGCAAAAAGGAAACAAAAGATACTGCTTGCCCGCAGGCGAGCTTTCATATATTGCCGCACGTAGGGATCAATGGAGAAGAGCTTACAGGGAAAGCGGACCTCTCTTGACAGGCCTGCCTATCTCGTGTCAAGACTTTTCTCCGCCTGAATACTCGGCGTGATCAACTAAAGCAAGGTCTCTTCCGTAATTGAATCCCCGTTCTTTGGGGAGCCGATGCCGATTGTCCTCGACAACGGGGGGGAGGCAAAGGCGAAATCGTCGTCTTAGATCCACTACCCGTGCGCACACGGACTGCTCAAGGTTGTCAGACCTGGCAAGTAGAAAGTGTTTCTTCCGTTTTCCAAGCCTTGCTTCTCCCTTGTTCCTGACCGGTAGCCTGGAATACTGGAGCAGATCTTGAGCTAAAGTGCAGGCCCAGGGAACAAACTTTCCATTCGCAGTTCACTCTCAAGCCTTCTTAACCTGCCTGACCTGGTCTCGTAGTGGGTGGACAAGGATGTTGTGTACTGGTTCGATTCTTCTCAGTCCACGAGTCGACAACTGAAATTCGCCGGCTTGGCTTGCGACTTGCAGTACTGTAATGTGATAGAGGACCAGCCTTGCTCGTGTCGAGTATAATATCGTTCGTTCTGAGCGCTTCGAAGAGTCCCCTCTCCTGCTCCCGATGCGCCCTGGCTGCTCTACCAAACCTAAACCACAGATATCTTAATCTCCGCGCGGCTGTCCGGATGAGAGACGTATGGTACCGTGCTACCGGCTCTGCCCTAATTCGCCTTGTATTTCCAGAAGAGGCCGCAAGCGCTCTGGCAGTCCGGGGACCTGGCTTCAAAGGGATGGTATGGTGTTGCTGGCGCGCCGAGCTTCAATCACTCGTCTGTCTCTACGGATTATCTCTGTCTCTGCCTCTGTATCTACCTGCCTCGTATGATCTCAGTCCCTTTTCGCAGCAGAAGATACGGCCCCGTATAATCGTATGGCGTTCGAATTGGGCAGCGTCCAGTACGGGTGGTGGCAGTGAAGGGTCCCTGTCTGCCGAAGAGGTGAGTTTTGGCCTGTCGTGAGGTGGGCGTGGGTTCTGCTCTGACGGTCCGAGCAGACGACTTGCGAGTCTGCGACAATCGAATCAGGGGCTGTAGTTCATCCCAAACCCTGTCTCCTCCCACGTGTGAACCTCGTCGGAGTCCTTGTCGATTCTATGTGCTCTCGGCAGCTGCTCCGTCCCTCCCTATTCCCCATGTAAAGCTGTTCCCGTGTTTTCTAGAAGCTGGCAGGCATCGGCATACCGTACTCAGGAGGATACGGCTGGAAGGAAGGCAGACTTGGAGATTCGGAGGAATGGAGTCGGCGTTCTGCTGTTAATGCTGCACTTGGGTTGGTAAGTATTTCCTGCACAATGATGGATATTTTGCCCTTGTGAATGGATACAAAAACGAATGCTGGATTCGAACTCCTGCAGGAATCCTGGGCTTGCAGACGCAGGTTCGAACGAATGGAGTCGGCTGTTCGAGCGAGGAGGGGACGTCGGTCGGGCTTTGCTTCAATTCAGAGTTCCCACTAGAACTGAGGCGTTGTTGGTTGACATGCCATTCCACACCCACCAGCCGCCATTCCACTCTCGACGAAGGTTTGTAAGGGGGAGGAAACTCCCGTGCGCCGGGGCAATCAGTCTTACTATGGTGCTATGCTGACAGGTTCCTGTGCCTGTTCCTGTGCCTGTTCCTGTTCCTGACCGCCGGCCTAAAACAAATACGCCTACATCTAGTAAGGTTGCAAAGTTCTAGCGCCCAAGACACATGGAGTATCTCATCTGCAGGTCTCACGCTGATCTTAATCAATTCTCGAACCAGCGTTCAGTTCCGAACTTGAAACGAAACTTATTGGTGGATCATGAATGTGTGATGGGGGGCTGGTTTGGGTACATAACCGACCGTGCTTGCTCCTCCTCCCCTCCCCATTCTCTGATAAGGACTGGCATCTGGAAATATGAGCTGGGTACTCTGCTCGAACCGAGCTTCACCACAGATTGCACCGGAGATGAAACGAAACATTTGGTTCGAACTTCCTCACAAAACGCATACGAGTGTTCAGATAGGGAGGTATATCGCGAGAGGTATGATGCGATCTCTAGCTTTCTTTGGGCTCTTTTCATTTCCGAGCATTCCGTTTCTAGAACTGTTGGATGCTCGTAGCGAGAGTCAACAAGGCCCCTTGAAGTTGAAGGTTGGTCAATTATCCAGATGACTTGATGCACAACTTCGTAAAATAACTCATACATTTTTCCATTCGCAAGCATTCAATTCGATACATCGTCAAGCTCTATTCAATGTTCGCTATTTCATTTTATACATAATCGTGTTATGCAACAGATGACGAGTCGGTCAGCCCCTTTCCTTCTCATAACAACGGAATCCTACAAACTCGTCTCTCTTTTCGCCCAATTAAGAGATCCAATTGAGGCATTTGGAATTTCTTCATCTCTTCAGTACAGTATCAAGGTCATTCCACCAGCACCATAATCACAAACCCGATGAAACAAACAACCTAAGCAAAGCTGGATACGGCGAGACAGCAATCACAACAAGCATCACAACCAACACCGTCCCAGCAGCCGATCTCCCAAACGGCCCCGGATTACTCCACCCACCCATAGCCAGCTCCCCATCAACACACCCCCGTACGAACCATCCCACATCCGCACACAGCTTCCCCACAACAGCCGTATGAACGATAGCCTCACGCCTGGACTTGAACTCGAAGAGCGCCGACAACCCTCCACATACGGGGAGCAGGACGGCGATGGCGAGGACTTTGTGTATTACGGGAGGCGACTCGGTTAGTTTGATGAAGAGCATGAATGCTAGGCTTATGAAGTTGAGGATGAGGAAGATGCTTGCAAGGAGTACGTCGAAGTTGGTGAAGCCTGAGGAAGCGGAGGAGGTAGATGTGGAGGTGGATGGTTGGATAGCGAGGAAAAAACTATCTACCAAGAAACGAACAGTAAGGAAGGTAGCGTCGAATCCATATGTCCATATGAAAACGTTCCAGAGGCCCCACAGTCCACTTGGGATTCGAGATAGAGGTTCTTTGGTTGGTGTCATAGTTCAACTTCTCGTGGGGCGTGATTGCTCCGGACCTGGATCAAACTCGGATTGGTATGATGTTCTGTCTACGGCAAGATCAGAAAGCTGTTATCTTCAGGTGATAGTAGAATTGCTAGACTTTGTTTACCTTTGCCTGAAGCGCCTGAGCCTACTTAGGGAAGAGTACTCCAATGACTGGGCGAGCAATCGAAGTCCAATCCTGTGTCATTATCTTTAGCCCGTGGATGGGTAGAAACGGCAAAAAATATCCCAGCACTCACTTACTTGCGTATGTATCCTTCTCCAATCCCTCAATCTTTTTGTCCACTTAGATGAAGATAGGATGCATAAGGACCAGAAAGCGGGGTAGCTGCAGGACTTCAAATCTATGTTCAGAGCATTTGTTAACAGGTTAACAGGCCCACTCAGTTAGTTGCCTTTCTTCATCGTTATAACCCACACAAGAACAGTACTACTTACTCACTCCTTAGACAGACCCAATATGCCTAACTAACAAGAAAAACCAACCTCCTCTAATCACAACCAACCAGCCGATCTCGGTCCCTCAGCCTCGTCCAGCCTCGTCAGCTGACCTAATAACCGGGGATAAACAAAAAACCCTTGGCTGGCTGGGAATAAAACCCCACCACCTCCTTCACGGCACATACCCGCCGCCCGCATCTTCACCCTCCCAATGAGGAGACTCCAAAGCCCAACTGCGATCGGCAACTTTACTCAACACGGTCTTAGTATGGGCTAAAAATCTTCGAGTCAAGGGCCAGGGCAAGGACCCGAGTGTGACATTGCATTGAAGATGATGACCCATCCATGAAAGTATTTTATTCCCAGTGCCAAGACCCGTTTTCTCTATCTCTGCTCTTCATGACTCTTCTCTCTCCAGAGTTTTCAGTTGTTGCGATATCCGTTTTTGCTTTCCCTTGTAGTTGCTATATGGGTTGAGAGTACACAACAATGGCTGCTCCCGAGATCGACCTCCCGTCCGACGACGACCTAGGGCGAATCTCAGAGAACCCAACCCTCTTCGGCAATAAGGAAGACAGTAGCGATGAGGAGAAAACGAGGAACTATACCGAAGACTCATCATCAGCTTCCATAACCAAAGATCCTGCTCCAAACATCCTAGACGAGAACTCGCCGATTATTTATCATTATCTCACATTCGAGACTATTCTCCCTTCGCCACCAACTAGCTTTTTGACAGATGGCAAAGTACCGCCTCCTCAGCCAGATCTCGTCAAATATACATCCCCGTTCGAGTGGCCAAAATCCAGAAAGAATTTCATGATATGGCTTTCTTGTGTAGCTACGGCTATCACAGCGTATACAGCTGGATCGTACGCACCGGCATCATCTCAAATGGCTGCAGAATGGGACGTAAGTGAAGTCGCCGTCGTGGTAGGAATCACCACGTTCTGCGCCGGGTTCGCCATAGCTCCTATGGTACTCGCGCCATTCTCAGAGATCAATGGTCGATACCCTGTCTTCGTCGGTGCTGGAATCGTGTACTTGATTTGTCAGATTTGCTGCGCTGTCACCCCGACTTATGCTGGTATGTTGGTTGCTAGGTTCTGGGTCGGTGCTGGGAGTTCTGTCTTCTCGACTATGGTGGGTGGCGTGGTTAGTGATTTGTATCATGCCGAGGGAAGGAATACGCCTATGGCGCTTTTCTCTGGTGCTGCTTTGTTTGGAACGGGTATGGGGCCTTTGGTTTCGGGTTTTGTGGCTCAGAATACTTCTTGGAGAGTACGTATATTCTTTCTTACTATTCGAAACACCAACAGAGTCATGAATACGACCTACTGTACTGGAGATGAGCTGATGTTATTTTAGTGGGTGTTCTGGGTTCAAGTCATCACTTGTGGCTGTTTGATTACAGCAGTAACATTGTTCTTCCGAGAGACTCGAGGCAGCATCCTCCTGAGCCGTAAAGCCACCTGTCTCAACAAGTGGTACGAGGAAAGAGAAGCAGCAGGCTACATCGGTTTCGACATGCCCAATGACTCCGAGAAAACTGAAAGCCAACGCCTAAGATGGAAAGTCAAGTCCGACGAAGAGCGCGAGTCCATCACCAAGATGATAGGAATCTCAGTCTACCGACCCTTCCACCTCCTCGTAACCGAGCCCGTCGTATTCTTCTTCTCCCTCTGGGTAGCATTTGCATGGGCAGTACTCTATCTAACATTCGGATCCATCCCTCTTGTATTCCGCCGCTCTCATGGCTTCGACACCCAACAATCAGGCGCAGTCTTCGCAGCAATGTGCACCGGCGCTATCCTCTCCACCATCCTGTCCATCTACCAAGACCGCATCCTAGCACGCTACCTCGCATCCAGCGGGAAGAACATCGAGCACCCGAGCCGCATCCGCCGAGCAATCGACCTCTCCTCTCCAGAAGGCCGTCTCTACTTCGCATGCATCGAATCGGCCCTCCTCCCCATCGGGCTCTTCTGGTTCGGCTGGTCGCACTTCCACTCCATCCCCTGGATCGTACCCGCCATGGCCATCGCATGCGCCACCATGGGCATCTACTCCATCTACCTCGCGACCTTCAACTACCTCGCCGACACTTACCACCGCTATGCGAGCTCGGCGCTGGCAGCCCAGTCCTTCTGTAGGAATATCCTAGGTGGTGTGTTCCCGTTGGTTACGGTGCAGATGTTTAATGGCTTGACGTTTCAGGGCGCGGCGAGTCTGCTGGGTGGGTTGGCGGCGCTGTTGACTGCTGTTCCGTGGGTGTTGGTTTTTTATGGCCCCAGGATTAGGGCGAGGAGTAAATTTGCTAGTGAGATTATGTGAGGGTGGGATAGGTGGATGGAGGATTTAATTTGGCAAGTGCGGTCTGAGGATACGCATAGGAAGAGAAGGAAAGAGAATGGCGCGAAGTGCAGATTCGTGGGCGAGCGAAATGATGACTGCAGCTCGGCTTCTTATGGGAAGGAAACATAGCTGGTGTCCATCATATCATAGTCACAGACATGGTTGATCAGCTCCGGAGAGGAGAGGGCACATTTGAAGAATGAGGGGACTGAGAAGATAAACAGGTGTCGGGCCTGGAATATCAGGGATAATAGGCGTCTGAAAAATATATAATCACTCAATTGATATAGAGTACATATTCAACCCAGCTACTTGCTCCCAAAAAATGGACCTTAGAACACTTTGAAGGATATCTAGGTAGAGAAGCAGTGCGAATCTAGCACACCCAGCCAGGCTAGCCTCGCTAGCACCGCCAAGCATCTCAACCTCACATCCACTTACTCCCTTCTTCTTCATCTCACGACACATACCAAACACAAATACAAAAACAAATAGAACCAAAATATTCAAAACCACCTATGCCATCTCTATCTCCTACACGTTTTCCATTCCATTCCAACCCAATACTTTCCATCCACTCCAAGAGCCCACCCATCAAAGTCCATTTTCTCCGCAACGTGTCATCCGGCCTCTCTTCCGCGGCCGGCCATCCCATCACCAACATCTAGGTACCTTATCGATGGATGGGTCGGTGAATCCTTCTGTTGGATATCCTGTTGGAAAAATTTCCCAACTTTTATTATAAATAGTAAATACCATCTTTTGGTGCTTAAATTGGGATTTTGTTCATTTCTTTGAAACGGGAGAGGCTGCGGTGAGTCGTGAGAGTTATGGGTAGGTTGGGATCTGTCTTTGTTGTGTTCCAACGTTTGGGCACTTGAAGACTTGAGGAGTGGTAGCGATGCGTATAGCTACAGTTTTGAAGTTTCGGAGTGTGGGGGGTGGGCAAAATGGGTAGATTCCTGTAGCTAAGTAGTGCGTCTCATCGGAATCTTGACTTTGGTTTGTGTTGGGGTATGCTATTTTGGGTATTTTCCACAATCAAGTTGGTAATTTTTTCTTTTCGCATGCTGGCTTTTGTAGGATGAAACATCTTATACTGGGCTGTCCTCGAGTCTGTGGTTGGTGTTGGTTGTTATTCTTGGATAGTTCCAAGTATAAGCTCTTTATATACTAGGACCTTCGCCCCTCAACAACTAAGCTTGTAGATCACCCTCCATCTTCTATTATCATATTCTTCATTTTTCTCTCATCAACTCCATTGCCCAAAAGATCCTCTCACGGCATTTCGAACTCGACAATATGAAATTATTGCTTCATGCATCCTTCAGTCTTGCACTCGTCAACTTTGTTGTTGCCCAGGGAGTGCAAGCACCAGATGAAAGCGTATTTAGCAGCGTCCAGTTCACAACACAAGTTGTTACAGATGTCCGCACTTCAGTCTACCCATTAACGACATGGGTTAGCACTGTTACCGATGCTCGAGGCTCTTCTTTCGGTAACAATCCTCATCGTCCTATACACCTTTAATGATCTACATGTTGACTTGACGCGATACTCCAGTGGTGAGCTCAATTGGCCCAGGTACCGTGCCGGTAGAGTTACCTACGGCATCACCAAGTTCAGCGACTTCTTCCAGTTCAACTCCACCAGCAACATCACTCAGCAGTTCGACTGCAAAGGGCACCCTCCCACCTATATCTCCAATTGAAAGCAGTTCCACCTCAACAGCATCCCCCAACAACCCCGTCACGACCACCAAAGTGGCAGCTGGAGTCTACACCACGACCGCTGAAGTAACTTCGACGATATCAGCTTGTATAGATGCTGGCCGTCCTGCCTCTGAGTGCATGACTACATATACGACCACTGAAATAAAAACACAGAAGACAACAGTATACGTCACGACTACTCTCGATACCACAAGCAGCTGCGCTACCACCTCTGGTATACCTTCATGCTCGTCTGTGACGAGGACGAATGTCGTAACTGTCACTTCGCTTCTCCCGCTTGGAACTGCGATAGCTACGACGCAACTGACTGTTCCTGAGACGGTGATTGCCACGGTATGTCGCTACGCCTGGATGTTCTGAAGGGCTTGTTTACTCTGTTTCTTCGATGATATAAATGACTGACCTTGAGTTCCTAGACAACGATATCTCCAACGAACTCCGCTACCTCATCATCAAGCGCAATTACTTCTTCCACCTCAAAGCACTCTTTAACATCCTCAGCCATGGCAACATCAAGCTCACCCGAACCCGAATCATCGTCCTCATCTTCCTCCACAGTCACGCCCCCAAGTTCCTCGTCCTCAATTTCCTCAACATTCACTCCAGTTACTCCACCAACCACGTCATCAACTTCATCATCACACACATCCCTATCCAGTACCAGCCTCACCCCTCCCTCATCCTCATCCTCATCAACCCACCTTCCAACATCATCCTCCTCATCAGCCCCTCCCCACCCT